>ML437977.1:58970-85332 GCA_005239525.1 Nicotiana knightiana
GTTGGTGGGGGTTGGTGGGGATGGGGAATATGTAAGGTTGGAAAAGAGTTTTGAAAAATATTTTCTCTTCTTGATAGGGAAAACATTTTCATCCAATTGGAGAAAAATGAGTTCACTAGAAAAATATTTCCAAAACATTTAAGCCAACCAAACATAGAAAAATTAGAAATATTTTCCTACGTACCAAACACATCCTATATCTAAAAGAAATTTAACTTTAAACTTCATCTCATGTTACTCTTAATGACATTTCTATAGCCACAAAAATTACTCGGTAATTTTAAGATAATAAGTTCTAATTTTGTTTAACCTATATATACAATCAAACACTATCACATCATCATACTTTCTAAAAGCATTAATACCTAAACTAAGATATGAAACAAAACTCTGAAATATAAAACAAAACTATCTTTTTAATGATGATGGACGGTTATTCCCTTTAACACTCTTGTTTGGAATATTGTTACCCATCATTTTATAATGTATTGTATTGTACTGTAATGTATTATATCGTTTTGATGGATACAATATTTGGATAAATTGTATCGTTTGTTGTTGTTAAATAACAACTTTATTGTTTGGTTTGACTATATTATACTGTACTACTAAATTTACTAAAATACCCTCAATTATTTTAAATATGATGCTTATTAAGAATTACTCATAAAAATAATTTATTTTGACCTTCCCATCTTCCTCACGGGGAATCATCATTCTACTATAATAGCGAAAGCCCCAAATTGGTTTCATACAAACAAACAAAAAATTCACAGCCCCATCAAAATAGAGTAGACAACGGACCTTGAGTTACAGACCTTTAATGTGGCAAATAATCAATAACTTAAAGTGCATAATATAATAAAATTTTCTAGCAACATGAAATATAAAATTCATATCGATCTAGTCAAAGTCTATAAAATCCTCATTTGTTAAAGCATAAATAACATTAGTCTAACTCAATTGCTAGGTGACGACATCAAGGTCAGTAAAAGAAATTTGCGATCTTTCAATGGACATCCAATCAGTGTGCGATACAAGTCTTTATGTTTGCAAAGAAATATATAAGCTTTCATGTGCATACTAGGCTCTAAATCCAACACTTATACCATTTGCCATATCTCACTCTCAAGAATAGGTGGCATAGTTGAAAGGCGATTAATTGCATTAGCCAAATTATTCATCTCACCTCTTAACATATCAGCCATGCCTTCAAGATGATCTTGTTTAGATTTTTTATTCCTGCTAGAAGTCGGTACCTCTGAATATGCATTCGATTTACGTGTTTCCTGAGTTGATTGATATTGCTAATGTTGTCCATGTTCCTCGATATTTTTCAAGGAGGCAGCATTCATGGAAATTAGTTCATCTACCTCATCAATAGTCAATGAACTAGCACTTGATTTTCTTAAATTATTACGAGCATCCTTTCTTACCATATGTGCTCCAGTCTCAGCTTGCTTTCTAGTAGCTCTATCCCTTTTATATAGCTCAATTAGCTTATCATAATTTTTAATTGGCTTGTTTCTCCATTCAGCAGCTTTAGGCTTATCCTACACAAAAAAAAGTACAATATAATAATGAAGAAAATGAGATAAACATTATAAGATGCAAAATAAAGAACAAAACTGCTAAAAATAAATGTACCTATATTAATTGATCCCATACGTCAGATTCAGCATTCCACATATTTGTGTTGGAATCCCATGCAAACCCGCTCATTCCATTTTGAAAGGTGTTATAACACTTGATAAAATTTATTTTAATATTTCTCATTCGGTTGTGAACCCTCTCCTTGGTAAAAGCTTTATCTGAAAATTTTGATTGCAGCTCTTTCACTATATTGTCAATCGTACGTGCAGTAAAAGTTCCACCAACCCTGTTTTCAAGTGTGTGCTCATGATAAAAGGCATCAATTAAGGCATCATCCATAGCATTTGACCTAATACAAACATAAGTGTTATCTGAAAGATTTGTATCGTTTGAGGATACCTTTAGCCTTTTCGGCATATTGATAACTACATAATTAAGAGATATTCATAAAACTTAATGAAAACTTTATCAGACATAATATTTGTAAGAGTTAAAATAAAATAAATGCGTAGTACATAATATTTTTTATTCAAATATCTATAAAATTACTTCCAAACAACATCAAATAAATAAACACGAAAAAAAATGTTGACCTTTTCTCTCCTAGAAGATTAAACTTGATAATTAGTCCACATGTCAGCTGCTATGCCATCTCTAATCAACTCCCCCTTCTAAACTCCTCATTACTTTCCCTCGGATTTGATGGTTCTTCATGCACATCATTATCATTCATAAGCTCTGCATCAACTTGTGCAACTCATCATTTGGATCTACACCTCTCAAGTAATTGTGCAAAATGCAACATGCAAAAATAATAAATTTTTGGGTTTCAACACCATATGATGGTTCATTTGAACTAGAAATTATACGAAATCTCTTCTTAAGAACTCCAAAATCTTGTTCAATAGCATTACGCAAAGATGCGTGTCGCAGATTAAATAATTCACGAGAATTTCGAGTTGGATTTCTTGAATACTCTTTCAAGTGATATTGCTCCCCCCGATAAGGCGTAATAAGTCCACTTCTCAATATCAATCCAGCATCAACAAGGTAGTATTTTCCCAAAGATAAAAAGTAAAAGCTTTAATTATTTATTCATCACATTTAACTTTCCCTAGATAAATATATGAAATATTTACCTTCTGAAAGTTTTAGCGGGTCTTGTCTATTTAACGCTTCTTTCATGATTCTTGAATCAGATTCCGTCCCTTCCCAACTAGCTAACACATATGAGTGAATTTTAAATAAAATGTGCATTGATCGGTTCCGAACCTGCACTACTATTGAATAGCGAGGATGGTCAATGCAGTTTTACCCAACAAGGTCGGGATCGATTTCCACAGAGAGTTAATTGATTTGGAATTAGGTATCTATCTAAATTTAGATGCGTGTTTTGTTCCTAATTGCACTTCCACACGTGTTGATGTTGATTCTACTTCTAATTATATTCTATTGTTTGCAAAGATTAAAGCTAAGTACAATATTTTTGATGTTGTTTTTCAAGTGTTTAAAAGGACTAGGGTACTGGCTTCCGCATAGGTGGATACCTAAAGTTCATCAAGAATCTAGGGCAAGCTTGGTTTGATTGGGGTCATAATATAGCCATCACACCCAAGTACTCACTCTATACCTAGTTTGAGTGATTTTGCCCAATTTGGCATTCTCAAGTCCAAATGGGTATTCATGCAATACAAGTGATACTTGCTCAAGTCGGGTATTACTATCTCCAGGTTTAACCCTTTAATTGAGGCTATCTGTAAGGCCCCGAAAACAAATTGCTAAGTAATTTAAGATTTTGTGATGATAGGTAGGCTAATTATAATATTTTATGTGCTATCAATATGATGGATATCAATTGGATATGGTAATAAGTTTATAATTCTTATAATAAGTAATGTGGTATCCAAGGAGAGGCCTAAGTCTAAGTCAAGTTGGAAAATTACATAATATGACAAAATTCCAAATGAGTTTGCACAAGTTCACACTTTGGACGAGCATATCTAAATATATATAAGGTTTTATGTGATGAGAAACCTATCAAATGAAATATATTCAATTATACTTTCTAATTCTTCAAACCGTTCATCATTTGGACACTCCTACAAAACGTTATGATCAAATTACCAAATGCTGGCATAATGCGACCATTATGCGATCGCATAAGTGGTTATGTGACCGTAAAATGGTCGCAAACCTGTCCAGTGAAGCCTTGTTCTGGGAACCAATTTCATGATCCATTATGAGATCCACATACCTGTTCTGCGGTCCATTATGCGACCGCAGACCTGATTTCGGAGGCATTTTTTTTCTATTTTCATAACCCGACCCCATTTTGATAAATAGGCTTTGGGGATTCATTTGGGGCTATTTTCTAGTGAATCTAGAGAGATGTGATAGAATATTAGAGAGGGAAGAAACTAACATCCTAATCATCCAATCTTGCACAAATTCTCAAGACTCAAGGAAGCTAATCTCTAGCCCATTATGCTTCCGGATTGTTATTGCTAGAAGTGTTGGTGCTTTGTAGTAACTTAAGGAAAGCTCAAATAAGGTATGTTGGATAAACTTTCTCTCTCGGAATTGAATTCCATAATGCTTCCGTAAGTTTAAGTATGACCGGATCTAAATTCCTAATTTTTATGTTCCGGGCTATCCCCTATAAACTCATAAAACTTGATTATTCCGAATGAACCTTATATCGAAAGAAAGATGTTTAAAGTATGGTTTGCTTTTTAAAATGGTATGCTTTTAGTTGTATCTTAAATGAAAATTGGTATACCAATTAGGTGAGGAAAACTCGATATGCTTAATACTCCTAATTTCTCTTATGTGTAATAAATATCTTGATTGAATATGTCTAGTTGTTGATAAACTATAAATATGTTTGAAAATGAATCAAATGAATTGGGGAAACAGAGTGTGGATAACATGCAGAGAACTTAAGTTATGATTATGATTAGTGATGCCAATGAAATGAGAAAATATGAAACAGATTATGAAATGAGCCTCGACTCAACTGTTTTAAATGACTTCGAAAAGTAGAATTTACCTAAAATCTCTATTGAGGTATGTATGGCTAAAATCTCCTCTTCTTAGAAATCGAACCCCTTGGTGTCCATACGATTGATGTAAGCTCCAACCTTTATTGATGTAGAAAAAGATATTTCAAACGTGCCTGTGTTGTAAGAATGTATGTGCAACATGTGTTTGAATGCTCCCATTATGCTATCTTGTCACTTAGGAGATGCGTTAAAGATATGGAATATGTGTTAAATTGCCAAAGTATGTGAAAGCCTCTATATGCCCAAGATTCATAATTTCTCCTGTTTGACAAAATTGATAATAATGTGAAATGTGGGAACAGAACTCGCATTATGAAATACGGCAAAGTGCCTAGTGTGATATAACAATTGTGGCCACTAGTGCCGAAGAAATTGAAATATGTGAGGGAAATATGGAATGAGATGATTGATGGAAAATGGTATGTCTTGAGTGAGACAGCCTAGCCGATCGGGCCGTGATCAGACGCCATGCCGCACACATGGTGGTATTGTGCTGGAAATTGAAACCAGAATTGAAACAGGAATTGATATTATGGAAAAATGTCTCCAAGGGAGATGACCTAGCCGATTTGGTCGTGATCGGACTCGGTATAAGAGTACAGTGGCATTGTGAATAATGAGGTGTTAGTTCTAATAATGGCCAAACTAAAGTCATAGCAATTTCACTTGAAAGCTTATGTGATCCTTAATTTGATAATGTGGTGTTGTCTAAGGTTTTCATTGATTTCATGATTATTTCTTCTTGTATTATTGATCGTTCTAATGAGATGATGTTTATTTATGCATAATAGTACTATTCGACAGTACTAACGTCTCTTTTGCGGGGGCGCTACATCTTTAAATAGATGTAAGTGGTTCTATAGCAGACACTGTTGGTCGCAGCCAGTGGCGCATCCTCTTTTCAGCCGACTTGGTGAGTCCCACTTCATTTCGGGGTCCCGTGTCATTTGTTTTTCATGTACTTTGTATTTAGAGGTATAGCCGGAACCTTGTTGCCGGCATTTCCATATTACTTTTCAGTTGTATTTAGAGGCTCCGTAGACAGGTTGTGGGTGATGTTTGATATTGGGAACTGAATTAGAAATATTGGTATTTGGGAAACATGTTTTTCATCATATCTATAAATATTGTAATATTTTGGATATTATGGTTGAAACTGCTAATGAAAACAAAATGGAAGTTAATGAAATATTTTCAGAGTATGATTAATGGAGTACATCTCCTCTTTATTCAAAGATGAATTTGGATAGAATAAAATCTAACAAGCTTGCTCAGTCGGGTTTACCCGGTTGAGCGCCGGTCGCGCCCCTCAATTTTGGGGCGTGACAAACTTGGTATCAGAGCCTAAGGTTTTAAAGTGTCCTAGGATGTCTCGGAGCCGTGTCTCGTAGAGTCCTTCTTATCAGTGTGTTGTCGACTATATATATAAGTGTCACGACCCCAAATCTAAGCCAGTGGTGATGGCGCCTATCGTGGAACCAGGCCAGCCAAAACTACACTCAAATCATAATAAGCTTCCATTTGCATCTTTACTAAACCGATACCCATAAAGGTTTCTTTTAAATAGTTTTTAAACAGTTAAAGCTATAACGAATATTAAATACAACCCCCGAGATCCTGGAGTCATAGGTCACGAGCATCTACATAAAATATACAACTCAAAAAAAAAATAATGAACTCTATAATAGTAAGCAGGAGAGAGCAGGACTGCGGACGCGTGCAGCTAACTCGCAAAATCTCCGAGAAATCTCTGGAACAGATACACAACTCACTCTGCCCTAACACCTAGATCTGCACACAAGGTGCAGGGAGTAGTGTGAGTACGCCAACTCAGTAGTAATGAAAATAAATCAGGTCAGAGCAGTAAGAAACACATAAATCAAATCATCATTTCACAATAAACACAACCTTTCTTTCCAACAATGTATACGTTAAATCATCACCCTTAAAAGACAATTTCAGTAAAAATTATTTGGAAATATACTTGCCAATAGTTTCAACATAACTTTCAAGAATTTGTGTAAAAACGATAAAAGTCATAAAAAGGCCCCTCGGGCAAAACATGTTTCATAAGTTCAGAGTGAAAGTGGTAAAATCATAAGTAGCCCCTCGGGAAAAAACATGTATCAGAACCTGCCGCTCGGGCATTGCCTCACAGTCACTCATAATCAGCCCCTCGGGTATACCTTACAGTCACTCATAATCAGCCCCTCGGGCATACCTCACAGTTACTCATGCTTCCCAATCACTCATCACTCGGCACTCGACACTCGCACTAAGTAGGTACCTGCGCTCATTGGGGGTGTGTACAGATTCCGAAGGGGCTCGTTCAGCCCAAGCGCTAATATCAAGCCACCTCGTGGCGTATCATATCCTCACAATCAGGCCCTCGACCTCACTAAGTCAGAACCTCTCAAAAGCCCTTCGGGCATATCAGTAAAACGGGGTACTCGACCCAAAAGAATTATTTTATTTCTCAAACAATATAATTAAGGCTGAGTTTCGAAATCAGTNCTTTTCCACTATTGAACTAAGTTAAGAGACTAAGTGTCTCATTTCTCTCAAAAAATTGCTCCGAACCCGAGCCGACCATTCTGACACAACATAATGAAGCTGAACCACATATAATGAAGCATAAATGGTGGAAACGGAGCTAAACTCTCGGAACGACCGGCTGGGTCGTTACATCCTCCCCCACTTAAACATATGTTCGTCCTCGAACGTGCCANAAGTCAGAACCTCTCAAAAGCCCTTCGGGCATATCAGTAAAACGGGGTACTCGACCCAAAAGAATTATTTTATTTCTCAAACAATATAATTAAGGCTGAGTTTCGAAATCAGTTAAGCATAACATGACTGAGTGTAAATCATAAAATCAACAGTGAGGAAATAACAGTAAAAAGCCCCAAGGGGTCCAAACAAGTCTGCATGAGGCCCCAAACATGTCTTATAGCCCAATATATATCAATAGTTTTACAACACAATTTAACATATGATGTAGAGTAAAAATACGCAACTCAATAGTTGCCGCAGAGAGGACCAAGTCCAATCCAAAAATTAGTGCGAGCCACATACTCGTCGTCCGACATGTGCAACATTCTAAAAATAGTGATAATTATGATGTCCGGGGTTTCATACCCTCAGGACAAAATTTATAGCCATTACTTACCTCTACCAGACCACTAGACTAATCCGCGATGCTCTTGCCCCTCAAATCGGCTCCTGATTGCTCCGAATCTAATCAAAACCAGATTAACATTATCAATATACGCTAAAGGAACAAAACCCAGTCGAAAACTATAAATTTATACAAAATTCTCGAAATTTGGCCAAACCCGAGCCCTGGGCCCACGTCTCGGAATTCGATAAAATTTACATCACTAGAATCCTCGTCCTCCCACGATTCTACACATATAAAGAACACCACAATCGGACCACAATTGCCCGCTCAAATCACCAAAGGAATTTTCCAAACTTCCTCCCATCTTTCCCAACTTTTCTACTTTAATTTCCTCAAGTTTCAAGCCTAATCCGTCACAAAATAACATAGAAACGATTTTTATGGTCCGGGAACTTACCTGCACTGAAGACCTTCGAATTTCTCCTTCAATTTGCTCTCAACCCAGCTCAATCCACATGCAACAATGGATGAAATGCAAAAATATTCGCAGAGGCACCTATTTATACTGTTCTGCCCAGTTAATCCGTACCTGCGGAAAATTCCTCGTACATGCGGACCCGCACCTGCGGTTCCAGGTGCGCACCTGCGAAATCCCACTAACAGTCCAAACTTCGCACCTGCAAGACACTTTCCGCACCTGCGGCTTCGCAGGTGCACCCCATGCTTCGCACCTGCGGAATCCTCCAGCCTGGCCTCTTTTCGCACCTGCGCAAGGACCTTCGCACTTGCGGCCATCGCACCTACCAACACATCCCATAACCTCATTCAAACTTAGTGGAGCCTTCGAAAAACTAAAAACAACGCAAAAACACCAAAAACACATCAAATTCAAGCCTATGAACTTTAAAACTTCTAAATTTCGTCAATGATGCCGAAACCAACCAAAACACATCCGATTGACCTGAAATTTGGCATACATATCCAAAATGACATTACGAACCTGCTCCAACTTCTGAAATTCCATTCCGTCCCCGATAGACTATTTTCCACTACCGACCAGAAATCGCCAAAACTAACTTTCGCCAATTCAAGCCTAATTCTACTTCGGACATCAAAACTTCATTCCGAACACACTCCTAAGTCCCAAATCACCTAACGAAGCTATCGGAGCCTTAAAATTCTCATTCCGAGGTCGTTCACCAATAATTCAACTCCCAGTTGATTTTTTCAACTATTATGCTAATTTATGAGACTAAGTGTCTCAGTTCTCACCACGGCCACTCCGAACCCGAACCAATCGAGTCAACATAACATAAATAGGCTAAGCAACATACGATAAAGCAGAAACAGGAAAAACGGGGCTAATCTCACGGAACGACCGGCCGGGTCGTTACAATCTCATTCTATTTTTAACACCTTTTGAGTATAATTTTGACATAGTACAATTTTTGAACACATGAGTTTATGAGAATCAGGTGAATTTCACTCTTATTTTTCCCTTTCTTAGTTTTTTTTATTTCTTTCTTTTATTCTAGAAGCCAATCAATATACAATTTTGAATCAAACAAAATGCACATGTAGTACATAAGATGTATTAAGATGGTCTTTTAATTTCGGTACACCTGTCTTAGACAGACCCAACCCTTGTTGATTCCCCAAAGTGAGATGCACGTGATGCAAACAAACCTTCCTACTAAGGATCCGATATGGCTATGTTATTCTAGGTTTAAATAGAAAAGTGGGCCACGCGCACGTGTGCACCAATAGTTCAGAACACTCAGAAAAGTGGCGTAAGGGCAATTTATACAGTTCAAATAATATTAAAGCGGTAAATGAACGGCAATTAGCACATTAGGCCCACAAACACAGTAATATCATCAATCAAGAAAGCCAAGTATAGGTCACATTACAAGCTCGAATATGAACCCTGAACCAGAGATTCTGGGTTCTAATCATCATAAGAGTCGCCAGAGCTGTCACACCTCTTTTTTCCGAGGAAAAAGGGTTTTTCCAATTAAAGTGACATTATTCGAAATGAAATTATTTATTTAATTAGAGTTGCCNTATGCACATACCCGAGGCGATCTCACGTCACCCTATCCCATATAGGTTCAATAGCACAACACCGTTGAAATTTTGAAATCCAATCCTGACCCATAAACCTTACAACCAAATTCCCACTTCTGAAATAATATACAAGATCAAAATTCCATAACTATACACTGAACAAGTCTAAACATGCTGAATCAAGCCATATACGCACCCTAGATGAAATCACATAATATACCGTATGACTCAAACACCCAGAGCGATAACTCCTAACCATAATAGCTGCTCAGAACAACCCAATACCGGTACATAACCTCTTATCAAGAAATGCCTCGCTCTAAGACTTTCACATACTGCCGATGAGGAAAGAAACACGTAGAAACTAACAACCATTCGTCCGATTAGTCAGATATGAAGCTCCCCTTCCCAAACAGGAAGTATAGCATATTTCTAAGACGACTCCCGATGTTTATTCTTCCAACTATGCTGTAAACAATTATGACAATATTCATTCTAGGTCCAATGACCTCCTCTGATCCAACACGACCACTTTGATGACATGACACATCAATACAATTCGAAGCCATAACCTGTGCAACTCGTGCACTCAATAGCAACGTCCCAACGTAATCAAATTATATAAAAGATTCACATGAGAGGACTATCCTGCCATTAACACTGTAAAAATCAAAACACACGAATTCCAATACCAAAGGTCATACCCCTACATAACTCTGCTACACTGCGCGATCTCATCCAAACTCTAGTCCACTTGAAATATTTCAAGGCACCTTGCCCAAAATCAATAACCATTCAAAATTCGACATCAAGTACTCAAAGTGCATTGCCATAACCACGGGGAAACCGGACGATACCATGTCACACGAATCATAAGGTATATAACAAACACGTCTCAATCCCGCAACACCCAATTACTTACCTTACTCAAATCTAGCTATAAAGCCCAATTAGAACCGCACCATATGTGCACATAACAAATAATCACCACTCCTCGCAACACTAAAGGGTAACTCATAGACCACTCTAGAACATGAATAAACTCAATCACAATCGAATGGTACATTCCTCAATAATAGAAATTCGGAGCCAATAATTCCGACTCGGTGCAGAACACACACCTATATTAGCCTACCAATAACTCTAAATTAACTCTGGTAACCCACAACATATAGATAACTTACCGAAACATTCACAATGACGAAGTCATGGTACATACTAACATCCGACTAGCTCTGCTCGCATCTTCACTGTTCACTACCACAAAATAACCTGTTTATGATAACTCTCAGTCTCGAAGTCCATGAAGCGCACCAATTACTATAGCTGATCTCAACTCCACCGCTCGAACACATAGCACATCCCTAATACTCAATCATTACACGAGGGATACCCCTATAATTCTTCCGTGTTACCAAGCAACCTTGAATATCATCAGTCTATCTAACAAGGGAGCACCACAATACCAATGAAGTACCCTTAACTCCACACATGACCTTTCTAAAATGTATAGCCTCATCAAAGCCACCCAACATTGATATCATCTACCTAGCCATATGAAACTACAAATGCTGCCTAAGAATTTTTGTTTTGACCTTCCTTCCAGAACTGAACTGTGACCTCACATATGCAAATCTCAACTCTACCCAACATACCGCATATGCCATACCATCCTAGGAAAAATACGGGAACTTCATGGTCCCTTCTGAGCAACAAGCAACTATGTACCCAAATAGCCAAGAACTTCCATTTGATCCCATTTAGAAGCAAAACCACTATACATCACCTGCATCTCACACCAGAGGAAAATATGCATCTTTAACCATGGTGGAAACCACCAGGAACTATCCGAATCCCATTTGCACAACACCAAACCGTCAGGACTGAATCCTTCTACTCAACCAAGCTACGCAGTTCACCAAAACCCCAGAGCATTGCTAAGAAACACCTGTAAAAACTCATTACCTCATGAAAACCCAAAGAACTGATCGTATCTATTACCATGCCGATCCGACCTACTACCAAGTTGTCCTATTTACCCAAGTTTCTTCTGACTTACCTTCAAATTGATACTTCTCCTTGTCGTAATACCACAATTCTCAACCCAGACTCACTACACGATTCCCAAGAATAAAATCGTATCTTCTAAAGCTCGTAAGCCGCTGAATACCCTCTCAAATATCCCTAAAAGTAAAACATTCAAAATATTTACCCTGAAGAGACTTCCTGCCAATTTAAAGTCCTTACCTCCACTTTCCTGCTATTGATATGTAGAATCCATGATAATGTAGAAATGCCATAAGTCTTGACACCCTCCAATGCAAATCTCAATTACACTAACCAATTAGACAGAATCGTCCAGACCCCTTTCCACACTAACATACTAGGAAATTAATCCACTCACTTGAAGCCACAAGCAAATCCATACACTGCACACACTACACCTTTTACAATTTCCACTAAATCAATCAATAGAACCAAATTACCCAATAGAGTGCATTACGACCTATATCGAAGAAATTTCCATTACTCGAGTCATTCCCAGACTCCATCTCTGCACGTCATAACTGATCCACCAATGTACCTCAAACTGGAACCAATACCACACATAATTGTGCAATCAACTTACCATTAATAGACTCCCCCACTTGGCACGAAGCCAACAGTTAAGACAACTAATAACTCACAATGCCCATAATAAAACAACCCGTCCAACAACTCAATTCATCTGCAAATCTTGCATTCACCATTGTAATAGTCATGCCAACTTCCACAAGCGATCTGAGCTCAAATTACAACATATATCATTTATTGGTAGAAGAGAACTTATTACAGAACAACATAAGGATCACACACACCAGGACAACTCGCAGGAGATACCCCTGCCCGCTTAGCCTCAAACTGATATGTCTCTCTACACTTCTGAAGACCATAACTATCACGCAATCACTACACCCTTCTGCATTTAAACACAAACAACGCCTACCCTAAAGGCATCACAATACGCGGTAAAAACCTGAATCTGTTGGCAGAACTAACACTAGAGCGGTGGTCAAAGAAATATTGAGCTTCTGGAAGCTCTACCCATACACGTATGACCACATGGATACCCTCACTGGACACCACGTGTCCCAAGAATGCTACTGAACCGAACCAAAATTCACACTCGGAGAACTTTACGTAGAGCCTTTCCTCCTTGAATTCTTATAATGCCATCCTTAAATACTGAGTATGCTACTCCTGGCTATGCGTATATTCCAGTACGCCATCAACGAATACAATAATAAGGAGTGCTAATCCTCGCATGATTCTACATATACGAAGAACACCACAATCAGACCACAATTGCCCGCTCAAATCACTAAAGGAATTTTCCAAACTTCCTCCCATCTTTCCCAACTTTTCTACTTTAATTTTCTCAAGTTTCAAGCCTAATCCGTCACAAAATAACATAGAAACGAGTTTTATGGTCCGGGAACTTACCTCCACTGAAGACCTTCGAATTTCCCCTTCAATTTGCTAACAACCCAGCTCAATCCGCATGCAACAATGGATGCAATGCCAAGATATTTACGGAGGCACCTATTTATACTGTTCTTCCCAGTTAATACGCATCTGCGGACAATTCCTCGCACATGCGGTCCCAGGTGCGCACCTGCAAAATCCCACTAACAGTCCAAACTTCGCACATGCGAGACCCTTTCCGCACCTGTGGCTTCGTAGGTGCGCCCCATGCTTCACACCTGCGGATTCCTCCAACCTGGCCTCTTTTCGCACCTGCGGAAGGACCTTCGCACCTGCGACTCCCCATGCGCAGGTGCGGCCACACCATTAAAATAAGACCAGCAGCAATTTTGCTGCAAATTCCTAAGTCGAAACCTCCGTTAACCATCCGAAATCAATCCCGAGCCCCTCGGGGCCCTAACCAAACATACCAACACATCCCATAACTTCATTCGAACTTAGTCGAGCCTTCGAAACACCAGAAACCATGCAAAACCACCAAAAACACATCAAATTCAAGCCTATGAACTTTAAAACTTCTAAAACACGCCAATGATGCCGAATCAAACCAAAACACACCCGATTGACTTGAAATTTTGCACACACATCCAAAATGACATTGCGAACCTGTTTCAACTTTCGGAATTCCATTCCGACCCGGATACCCTATTTTCCACTGCCGCACGGAAGTCGCCAAAACTAACTTTCGCCAATTCAAGCCTAATTCTACTCTGGACATCAAAACTTCATTCCGAACACACTCCTAAGTCCCAAATCACCAAAAAAACTACCCGAGCCATAAAATCCACATTCCGAGGTCGTTTACAAATAAGTCAACTTCCAGTTGACTTTTCCACTATTGAACAAAGTTAAGAGACTAAGTGTCTCATTTCTCTCCAAAAATTGCGCCGAATTCGAGCCGCCCAATCTAACACAACATAATGAATTTGAACCACATATAATGAAGAAGAAAAAGGGGAAACATGTCTAAACTCTCGAAACGACCGGCCGGGTCGTTACAATAAGTTGGAGGCTATTTGGACATTTAGGCATTTCACCCTTCTTTGATACTCCAGATTGTGCGGTAGAGCCTAAGATAGGGAGATAATTTCCTCGCTATGTCTTATTCTCAAGATGAGTAATCTTGATACCATAATCCACGAGTTTGAAGCAGCCAGGAGGGAATGACCCCACCATTGAATCTGGTGGAGATTGCCCAAGAGTTTGTTAGGAGAATGTATCGAGCCATGGAGGGATTGGTAGAACTTGTTTCTAAGGGGAATATCCTTATTCCTATTAATGTCACTGCACCACCAGATCATGTAGTATATCAGTATGTTACCAACATACATTAGGGATGTGGAGTCGAGGGGCATTGATTAAGTTATTGCCCTATCAACGTAAAGTCACCAAGTAAGTCACTCCTTAGAATATCATTATGAACAACACAAAATTTTTACTTGTTGTATATGTACACCCATATTGAAGAGTTTTCATAAACACATTCTTAACAAGATTTTCAATCACAAAAAATTGCATGTACCTACTCTTTGAACGAGACATATTATTCGTGAATCCACTCTATCACAAATATCTTATTTACAACCTCTTATGGGATTGATCTCTATAATTATTTCCTTGAATTGAGTTATAACTCTAAGATTAATACTTCCCACTTGCTTTCCTAAATTTTCAACGTGGGACTGTATTTGAGGAATTTCTTACATAATCTTTTTATTTAAATGGACAACATCTGTTCACTTGTTCCTATGCATGCACCGTCATAAAGTTTACCCATGTGGTGTCAAGTTCCATGTAAAGCATCCCAGTCTTGCGATCCTCCTCGAGTCACTCTTTTTCTCACTGGTGTATATGGCTTCTATGTTTTAACAGTAACTCTACTCTCTTGCGAGTATCATCATGAAACATCACCTATCATACACGTGCATGTCAATCGAAATGGTCACCGTGTGCATAAAGTCTCTATGAAAACTTAGATCCTCACATATCCGTCATAGGAAGATCTTGTGTCACCATCTTAGTATAATTTTTGTTTCCACTTGGGACATCCCGCAGTACGTAGCTCACTTTGTTCCTAGTATTGTGGTTTCCCGTGTCATGGTATTGTATTTCAGTTTGGGAGTTAATATAGCAGAAGCATGTCCAACTCATAACAAATGGTTATTTTCTCTTTATACCTCCACAACATTTGTTAATTGTGTTCCTTAGTTAGCGAATTCACTATGCTAGTTTCCCAACACTTGTTCGATAACCATGAGAGAACGTGTCCTTCTATGTGTCACTATAACATTTCCTTTCTCATAAGGACCCTTAATAGGCTCTCCGTCGAGACCAAATGCACCTTTGGGGGTTATCATTGCACAACACCTACTTCTCATGTTTTCCTTTCTTTCATTAGCATCTGGGTATTCTCAAGTCAAAATCAATGGAGAACTCATTATGAACATCTGCAGACCTTCCATGATTATTTTATACTATCTCATTGGGTTCTGTTGTCTTTACACACTCGACTTCTAGAATCATTGACTATGTCATTGTCATGTGCGATGAGTTTTTCTATCCTTGGTGTTCCACCTCCCTGGGTGGATAGGAGTTTTATTCGTCTTTCTCCCCAAAGTATCATGTTAACCATTAGAACCCCTCTACATGATTTTGTCCTAATTTTAAGATGTCCTAGCTATGTGGTTTCACTCCTAAAAGGTTGAGATTAGATGCTTTCAAGTTTTTGCACATATCATGAGCATATTTATTTGGAAGACAAGTTGTCGTATCTTTAGTTATCTCATATAGGGTCAATTATCGAGAAGGGTTTAGCTGTTTGAATTATGATAATCTCATAAGTTTTATATTCCTTTTCATCCTCATGGGCTTGTGGCATAGATTCCTTGTGTCAGTTAATGTTAGGAGTGTAATTCAACTTCATGTATTTCTTTTGAAATCTCTATCACATTCATGTTGCAAGGATCTTACCATTTTGAGCTAAACTGATTTGCCGTACACTCAAGGAGACAACCGGTGTAACACACTTGACCACTTCTCCTTAGAGCTTACTATTTTCGGGCAAGGCATATATGGAAAGTAATAATTGTTACTACCCATTGCATAACTCGTCTCCTCCCAAGAATAACTGATTCTAGCGTCTTCATCCTCCCGATCATGCCTCCCATGTATATCATGTCTAGAAAGACCCGCTTCTTTTAGATCTCAGGATCACGTACATGGTTCCCACCTTATCAATGCGTGCTAGTTACCTCTATGCTTCATTGTTCTAATAATTGATGTTGTCACAATGATTAACCATGTCAGCATTGTTAGTAGTAATCTTCGTATCTCTTAGCATATAACCTCATGAAATACTCTTCTCAGCACATTAATGGATTCCTGAATAATTCCAGCCCAATCTTGAACTCTGTTGTTCCTCATTGTATTAGATCTATTGGGTATTGAAGGTTCAAATATGTCAAAGAGGAAGCATCACCCTGTGATCACATATATTCGATAGGTCAGTTTATGATAGCACATCTTAGAGTGATTGTTGAAGGTCATCAAAGGTTTAGTGTGGGTGTTCTCGTAGAGATTTAGAGTTGAGGAGGGTGAGCGGATTATTCTCAATATTTTCTCCCTGGAAATGTTATGTAAATTAATAATGAAAAGGTGGAATACGTGTATTTCACATTAGGCCGCACTATGAGTATGATGTCTCCCCATCGTTGTTCTCCATGCATTCTGGGTTTTCATATGTCTATGTCTAAGAAGGTTGTTGGAAATCCTTTGTGCATCATTCCGGTGCAAATTATTGAAGGTGAAGTTAATGGATAGTTAGATTATGTGAGATATCTATTTGTCATCCTTGTTAGGTAAGTTTGGGAGTTGAGATTTTTTCCGTGAATGTGTTATGGAGAAGTCTGTAAGTCTAAGAGGCCACCTTGAAGGCCGAGAGTGTTGTGGAAGGAAAATATTTTCTCTTGATTGTATAGCAATTGGTTTTGATTTGAAAGGTACATTTTAGGTGTTATGATTTAAAAATGTGCAGTTCATGTCTAGGTATAATTATGATAATGTAGTGCTTGTAATCCTGATATTAATGTTATTGATATATACATTGTGGTGCTTTGTCGAGTTGTGGATTTGTTGTTTGGATGGTTTTGGTGGTTCTCTAGTAGGTAGATAGGTCTAATTACAAAGGAGATGCAGCCGAAATTTCTGAAAAATTTGGGAGTTAGTCAAAATTTAGGGAACTTGAGGTAGGTGAGAAAACATATATATTATGTTAAGTGTTTGGGACGGAATATACTTCTCATTCGAGGGCGAATGATCCTAAGCGGGGGAGAATGTAAGGCCCCGGAAATAATTTGCTAAGTAATTTAAGATTTCATGGTGCTAGGTACGCTAATTATAATATTTTATGTGCTATCAATATGAGGGACATCAATTGGATATGGTAATAAGTTTATAAGTCTTATAATAAGTAATGTGGGGTTCAAGGAGAGGCCTAAGTCTAAGTCAAGTTGGAAAATTACATAATAGGCCAAAATTCCAGATGAGTTTGCACAAGTCCACACTTTGGACGAGAATATATAAATATATATAAGGTTTTATGTGATAAGAAACCTATAAAATGACAGATCTTTGAGTCTAGTTTCTAAATCTTCAAACCGTTCGTCATTTGGACACTCCTACAAAAGGTTATGATCAAATCCCCTAAGGCTGGCATAATGCAATTTTGCGGCAATTCTGCAACCATTATGCAATCGCAAAAGTGGTTATGCGACCGCAAAATGGTCGCAAACCTGTCCAGTGAAGCCCAGTCTGGGCACCAATTTTGCGATCCGTTCTGCGACCCACATACCTGTTCTGCGGTCCATTATGTGACTGCAAACCCGATTTCGGAGGTTTTTTTTTTCTATTTTCATAACCCGACCCCATTTTGATAAATAGACTTTGGGGCTTCATTTGGGGCTATTTTCTAGTGAATCTAGATATATGTGAGATAATATTAGATAGGGAAGAAACTAACATCCTAATCATCCAATCTTGCACAAATTCTCAAGAATCAAGGAAGCTAATCTCTAGCTTACTATCCTTCTAGATTGTTATTGTTAGAAGTGTTGGTGCTTTGTAGTAACTTAAGGAAAGCTCAAATAAGGTATGTTGGATTAAATTTATCTCTCAAAATTGAATTCCATAATGCTTCCGCAAGTTTAAGTATGACCAACACTAAATCCCTAATTTATACGTTCCGGGTTATCCTATATAAACTCATAAAACTTGATTATTCAGAATGAGCCTTATATTGAAAGATAGATGTTTAAAGTATGGTTTGCATTTTAAAATGGTATTGATTTGAGTTGTATCTTAAATAAAAACTGGCATACCAATTAGTTGAGGAAAATTCGATATGATTAATACTCCTAATTGCTCTTATGTGTACTAAATGTCTTGATTGAGTGTGTCTAGTTGTTGATAAACTACAAAGATGTTTGAAAATGAATAAAATGAATTGGGGAAACAGAGTGTGGATAACGTGCAGAGAACTTAAGTTATGATTGTGATTAGTGATTCCAATGAAATGAGAAAATGTGAAATAGATTATGAAATGAGCCTCGACTCAACTGTTTTAAATGACTTCTAAAAGTAGAATTTGTCTAAAAGCTCTATTGAGGTAAGTATGGATAAAATCCCTTTTTCTTATAAATCGAACCCCTTGGTGTCCATACAATTGATGTAAGTTCCAACCTTTATTTATGTAGAAAAAGATATTCCAAACATGCCCGTGTTGTAAGAATGTATGTGCGATATGTGTTTGAATGCTCGAGCTATCTTATCACTTGGGAGCATGCATTAAAGATATGGAATATGTGTTAAATTTCCAAAGAATGTGAAAGCCTTTATATGCCCACGATTTATAATTTCTCCTGTGTGTACTTAATATCTTGGATTGAAAGGCTTGTTTGACAAAATTGATAATAATGTGAAATGTGGAAAAAGAACTCGCATTATGAAATACGGCTAAGTGCCGAGTGTGATATAACAATTGTGGCTACTAGTGCCGAAGAAATTGAAATATGTGAGGGAAATATGGAATGAGATGATTGATGGAAAATGGTATGTCTTGAGTGAGACGGCCTAGCTGATCAGGCCGTGATCGGACGCCATGCCGCAAACATGGTGGTATTGTGCTGGAAATTAACACCAGAATTGAAAAAGGAATCGATATTGTGGAAGAATGTCTCAAAGGGAGATGACCTAGACGATTGGGTCGTGATCGGACTCCGTATAAGAGTACGGTGGTATTGTGAATAATGAGGTGTTAGTCCTAATAATAGCCAGTCTAATGTTATAGCAATTTCACTTGAAAGCTTATGTGATCCTTAATTTGATAATGTGGTGTTTTCTAAGGTTTCATTAAATTCATGATTATTTCTTCTTGTATTATTGATCGTTCTAATGGGATGATGTTTAGTTATGCATGCTAGTACTATTCGACAGTACTAACGTCCCTTTTGCCGGGGGCGCTTCATCCTTAAATGGATGTAGGTGGTTCTATTGCAGACAGTGTTGGTCGCAGCTAGTGGCACATCCTCTTTTCAACCGACTTGGTGAACCCCACTTCATTTCGGGTCCTATGTCATTTGTTTATCATGTACTTTGTACTTTGAGGTATAGCCGGAACCTTGTTTCCGGCATTTCTATATTACTCTTCAGTTATATTTAGAGGCTCCGTAGATAGGTTTTGGGTGGCGTTTAATATTGGGAATTGAATTAGAAATATTGGTATTTGGTAAACATGTTTTTCATCATATCTATAAATATTGTAATATTTTGGATATTATAGTTGAAACTGCTAATGGATACAAAATGGAAGTTGTTAATGAAGTATTTTCAGAGTATGATTAATGGAGTACATCTCCTCCTTATTCAAAGATGAATTTGGGTAGAATGAAATCTAACAGGCTTGCTCTGTCGGGTTTACCCGGTTGAGCGCCGGTCGTGCCCCTCATTTTTGGGGCGTGACACTATCAATTTTTTGAGTTAACCCCAATTTCTTGTAAGTCTAGTTTTCCTAGACTTAGTCCCTCTTTCTCAATAAGAGACCAAGTAATAAAGGCATGCATCAATGTTTTCAACCAGTAATTCTTCAATTCTAGCAAGAACTAGGCTAAATATCACTAACCCATAAACATTCAAGTCCTAAATTTAGTACCCATTAGATACCCATACTAGGGTTGAATCACAACCCTAGATATGGGACTAGCTATTCATAGAAATAGCAGAAATCAAAGATAAAGAGAAGATAAAATCCATAAACTAAATTAAAAGATTAAAATCTAATCTTATAAGGTAAATCTTGTAAAACATTTCCCAAAAAGGACAACATAATCTTGAAATTTTCGGATAAAAATACCCATGCGGAGGTTTCTCGGCAGCGTAATTCTGACCGATGCCGCACTCTTTCTTTCGCGACCGCTTAATTCTGATCGCGGTCTGTGTTTCTTCACATCTGGGTCTGCGTTGAACATTATTTCGCGGACTGCATAATTTCCGCTAAATCCGCGTGAGAGACTTCCACAGCCGCGTAATTTTGACGCGGACCGCCTTTCTCATTTTTGCTTGAATTATGCACTCTCTAAACCTTAGCAACCGCGGTCCGCAGAATTCCAATCTCGGCCGTTAAATTACTTTCGCGATCACCTCTTTCTGACGCCGTCCGCGTTCATATTTGTGCCCAAAAACCATCTCTCTGATTCTTCATTTTGCAGTCCTCGAAATAATATCTGCATCCGCGTTGATTCTTTGGCGGCTGCACTTATCTATCGCGGTCCACATCCCACACCTCTTGGACCAATCTTTGTTTTTGTTCAAGTTTTGACTCATTTAGGAGTTGATTATGGCTCCTTTGGCTCATTTTGAACAATCCCTGCAAGCAAGCATATTAAGTTAGTTTCCGAGAATACCTTCACACATTTTTGTCCCAAAACACAAGTATAAGAGAGTAAATAATAGGCTAAAATCCCTACTTATCAACCCCCCCAAACTTAAGCTTTTGCTTGTCCTCAAGCAAATAAGGTAATTCCCGCCTCCACAAGAAAAAGAAAAGGACATTTCAGCTAGCCTAAGGTGACTCCATCAAGCATCAATTGGGGATAACACTTACCTTAAACAAATGAATTATCAACAACATCATGTTACGACCTTTTGAGTTCCATAGTTCTTATGTGACACTAGAGCATTAAGAGTTGACTAAATTCATTAAGGAAGCTCGCTCTCTCTCGTAGGTCATTGTGGATCCCAAACTCCTCCTCCTTTACTTTCCCTGAGTAAATCACACTTTTTAGGATGTAACACTCAAAAAAAGGATTGTGAAGAAGTGCGCTCATCACTCTCAAAAGAATGCCACAAGTCTGGCTCTAAGTATCATAGGATTTCCCCTTATGTAGATCACCACTAATGTAAGCTCACTCAACTTGAAATCAATAGGGCCTTAGCGGGGTTTTAATGAAGGCTTTTGGATCAAGGAAGGGCATAATGAACTATGATGGTTTCATCTTTCTTAAGCACTCCATTTTCTCAATTCGGCTCATACTTTCTTGACTCTTTTTTGGAGTCATTTTCTTCTTCTTAGGGGAAGTAGAGAGACACACTGTCACTCTTTCTTATTCATGACAACCATTTTTCTCCTTTTCTCATCATTCCATGTCTTTCATCATTTTGTTCTCTGAATCGCTTCAACCTTCACTTTCTTTTTGACATATGTCTTTTTGACTTTTCTTCCTTTTGTTTGCCTTTGCTTTTCATCAATTCTTTTTCTTCCTTGAACCTTTTATCCCTTTGAATTTCTCGTCTCTCCCCCAAACTTATTTTTTCCAATTGTTCATCATGAATGCTAAGGAAAGATTGGTGCCAAGAGAGGGTCATTATAAAACGGATAAAGGCTTATAATGTGGCTATTGAATGAAAAAGGCTTAGTCTCAAAGGGGTTGACTAGGTATATCATATTGGTAGGCTATGGAAGCTTTCAAAGTCCAAATTGAACCAAGGAGAGCCTACAATCATTTCTCAAGTCGAGCTACACTTAGAATTTTGCCTAAACAAACATTCGGGGCAATTTCTAGACTTATTGGCACATTACTTGGACTTGAAATTCAATGCCTCACCTCTCAAGCTGATGGATTGTTAAAGAGTAAAGAGTCGAGGGCCCACAACAACCCTATATAAGACTAAAAATCACAAATGGCTCAAGGAAACCACTCGATGATTGTTTTAGTCAACTCAAGAGTCTCAAGGTCACAACTAGAGTTATTCTTTGTCAATCAACTTGTCTTTAACCGTGAGGTCGAAGGTAAATGTGTTAGTGCCAAGTGAAGCCCGCTTGAGACACTTTTATTCATTACTACTACATATCAAAGCAAAATGAAAACGGACTCAGTCCCTTAAGAAGGTTGTTACGCCATCCATCATTGGGAAGAGCCACCCGGTTCATACAACATCCACATTTGGAAAGAACTGTGACATTAAGAAAACCAAAGGCTTATTGTTCACACAAGAATATAAAAAAAAGCTACTAAAGAAAATAAGAAGCTAAGCTATTAAGGAAAAGATATGAAAGAAGTTATGAAGTAAACTACGAAAAGTAAAATGAATATGTACAATAATGGAGTGAAACGAATATATACAAAATGGATATGAATAAATACATCGAATGATAAAGTTATATACATACCAAAAGTGAAAAATAACGAAAGTGAAAATAACAATAAATAAAGATAAATAAAAATAGTATCATAGTTATTACATAACAATGTCATCAAATCAAAATGAGTAGCCCCCCAAATAAAAAATAGCATTGTCCTTAATGCTAATATCAAAATAAGATCAAGGAAGGGTTAGAGAGCAAAGAAAACATCCTCGTACTAGGGAAGCACGGGGTTGCAGAGCATCTGGATCATCTCCTCCTCAATATGTGAAGTAGCAGCCGACTCCTCAGACTGGCCATCTGCTGCATCTGATGCCTCACGCTCTGCTTCCTGTGCTGCTGGGGAAGCCTCCTCCATAAGAAAATCCAGTGGGATATCTCCAGCAGAAGTGAACTTCTCTACCTCCCTCTTCAGTTTCTCCACAGACTCCTTTGAGGCTTGAGTCTTTCTCATCTTCTTGACCTGCTTTCCCAGAACCTTGATCACCTTTCCATGAGCATCCAAAGTCTCCAAGATATTTTTTTGGTTATCCAAGAGCTTCTTCTGGTTGTCCAGAAGCTCCTTCAATGAATCCTCCACTAATGAATGTACCTGAAGCTGTGCTGGGGCTGAGTGTGCTACTACTGCACTGGATAAGACAGACAGCTTTGATGTCGCTTCCTGCATCCAATTGTTGATTCTGGATATGGTTTGAGAAACCCGCAGTGAAGTTTGAGGGTAAGTAGAAGATAAGAGCACAGATAGTGATACAACGATGGCCTTCCTAGATAAAAGAGGAGGCATGGCAGATGAAGGTCCCTCTGCAGTGGAAGGCTCTGACCTGGTTGCCACTACCCTTGGCTCCTTAGACTGGCCAGTGGAGGTAGTGGCTTTACCCTTTTCTTTAGGGTTGTCCGGTCCTTGGAGGCTATACCAGGAGAAAGGTTTCTTCAGCTTCACCTACGTATCATAATGCCTCCCCTCTACCCTTTGGTCCTCGAGATACATAGTGATGAAGTTGGGGTAGAGGTAGGACCTTTCTTCTTTTCCGGTTGCTTTAGAGATGTGGTAGGACATGAGGTTCCCCACATTGATGGGATACCCCACCATGATGGAAGCTATTAGTATCACCCAGGAGAGTGGGATGACATTATCATGCTGGCAAGGATCAAGCCGGCTGCATACAAATGTGCACCACCCTTTGGCTTCAAAGCTGAGGGTGTTTCTGGCGATTAAGACTACAACTGTGAGCCGAGCTGGTGTTGTCCTTGGGATGTATATTACTTCCGCTAGCCAAGGACGGGCTGCTTCATCTAGGTCCATCTTCTCCAAATACTGTATTGCTTCCACATCCTTGAAACCGACATATGTGTTCAAAGTATTTCCATCAAACCGGGTCTTCAGGTTTCGTACCTTTGTCACATTGGTGCCCTTTTTGACGTGGACAAAATTTGCGTAGAACTCCTTGACAAGGTACTCATTTGCATCCACAATCTTGCTGGTAAAGTATTTCCATCATTTTCTCTCCTCAAACTGTCTCTTGACATTTGGATTGTGAGGTAGGAGATCTCTTTTTATGAATTGTAGCTCAAGGGTGGGCGACTTTTGGGGCCACCATTCCCGGAATTTCAAGTAGGCCTTCTCACTCACGAACCTATCAGCCCACACCTCGGGTTTTCTTGATCTAGCAAGGCCACCCACATCGGTATCACCACCTCTCTAGTCGTCTGAGATCTTGTCATCATTATCAACATTAATAGAGGCAGCTGTTGAGGCCGGAGTTACAGCAGGTGGGGAAGATGGCTCCGATGCCTTACTACCTCCCTCTGAGCCATCAGCCGACTCAGCAGAGGATGTAGGTTCATTGACTAGGCGGAAAGGTTGTGATTGGGCCTCTTGTTGAGGTTGTGTAGATTCCCCCTCAGAAATATCTCAGGATGAGAGATATTCACTTGTCTCTGATGATTTTGCAGGAGGTCTAGTGAGGGTCGCCTTTTTGCTTATAATTATTTGAGCTGCTAAGGGTAAAGCCTACTTTCCTTTTCCCCAACCTCAGGAGAATTCTTCCCTCCCTTTTAATTTGTCTAATCCTCCACGAGATCGCACCATTTTATGCAACACATAAGTAGTGAACGACAATTAGAACTGGGGTTCAATCATGCCTTAAAGCAGGACAAATGAAATGAACAACAGTGCTTCGCAAAACAGGGCATCGCAGACCGTGAAAAAGTGGATGCGGCCGCAGAATGCCCTTCAAGGACCGTGCAAAAGTGAACGCGGACGCAAAGAGGAGAGGTTCAGACTACTGACTCTCTGATCTTGGATAAACACGGACCGTGAAAAATTAGATGCGGCCGCAAAAAAATTAATGCGGCCGCAAAAGCAATTAATAGATTCTCTGAAGTTCAAAAGCACGTATCGTGAAAACTTTAACGCGGCCGTGAAGGACCAATCACGGACCATGTAAAAGTAACCGCGGTCATGAAATCTTATCATTTCTCAATAATTAAAAGCTAGGGTACCACGGACCACAATAAAATAAACGCGGCCGCATACCCTCTCGCGGACCACATAACTAAATGCTAGGGTGCCACAGACTTGTTAGCATATTTGGTTGAGGCCTCGTGGTTCTCGAGTGATTAACAGATCAATTATGAACTTTGAGAGATAGCTGATATCCTGGTCTATGTTGTTGTTGGTTTCTTCTTATGCGATCACGAGGCTGGTCTCGCGTTCGCGAAGTGTATCTAGAGATTGAGGAAGAATTGTTCTTCACATTCGCGAAGTAAGGGACGCGTTCGCGAAGGTTTAGGAGTAGAGTGCATCGCGGACGCGAGATGAGTATCGCGTTTGCGGAGAAGAGAAGAGGCAGTTGGGGACCCTATTCATTTGGTCTACGTGTTCGCGGGGGGTGAGGTCTCGCTCGCAATGGGAAGGTTCAGTAAAGATTCACGTTCGCGAGTTGTAGATCGCATTCGGATAAAAGGGATTTCTCGCGTGTTAAATTCTGGGCAGACAATGTTAAATTCAAAATCGAGGGTTTGAGCCCATTTCTCATATTTTGAGCTAGAGATCACGGATTTATCACTTGATTTTTGTTAAATTCCATGCTTACATCTTGATTTTTGTCATCTAAATTGTGATTTGGGATGAAAATTGGGGGAAAGGTGGAAGAGTTCTTGAGATGGAATTATGAAGTTTTGAAGGCGATTTTTTTGTCGAATTTTAGTAAATTTAGTGTGGTTAGAGTGATGGATGAATGGCCTTTTGAGTTTTGTGACTTTTGTCGGATTACGAGATGTGGGCCGGGAGGAGGGGGA
>ML437982.1:0-65562 GCA_005239525.1 Nicotiana knightiana
GGCCCGGTAGAGGTAAGTAATGGCTATAAATCTTGTTCTGAGGGTATGAAACCCCGGACTTCGCAAGTGCATTAATACTGAGTTGGTGTACTCACATTACTCCCTGCACCTCTGTGTGCTGATTCAGGAGCAGACCTCGAGCATTAGCCTTTATTTTCCGCACCAGAGCAAGATTTCGGGATATAGAGGTAGCTGTCCAGCGTCCACAGCATCTCTGTTTTCCCTTCCTGTGTATTTAGCTTTGATTCAGAGATTTGAATTATAATATTTTTTTGGATTATTTCACTAGATGCTCATGACACATTGGCTCGGGGTTTTGGGGATTGCTATATTGTACTATGATGACCTTCTTTATTCTGTAGTTCTGTATATCTATGAAATGCTCAGATTTCAGAAATGGGATGTTTTTAAAAGAAATTGTGAACATGTGATATATTGGCTAGCCTAGTTCCACGATAGGCGCCATCACGGCCGGTTGGGATTTGGGATCGTGACATTCCATAGCACAAGCATTGCTCTAGACTTTGAGTCCCTTGGGAGCTTTGAAGTGTTAGAGAATTCAAAGGGGCCATCGACATTGAGTGGAACTTCCTCCTTATTCCTTAAATCATTTACACATTCGATTCTTTAGGTGTTTAGTTTTTAATGACAACGAAAGGTTTTCAACATAAATTATTTAACGTATATAACTACCACATTAGTATAATCTCCCATAGTATTTGGTATTGATAGTTTCTTGTTCCAGTCATTTGTTTATATATATATATTTCATACATGGTTGAATATTTTCAATATATGGAGTGTGTGCCTAATGACTTTTCTCTCTTTTTAGCATGTACATTTGGACATGCTGAGTTCCTAATGAACTCAGGCCCAAGCAAGCCTTGTTGCATTTTTCTGGAGGGTCGAGTCAGCTATAGCTGTATCTTTCAATTGGTGGGCCTAACAATCAGAGTCCAGTCTTCTTTCCCTAATTTCCGTCGTTATTATTAATTGGTTCCTTATTCTATTTTATTGCATCATTACTATCAACTACTACCATGTCGTTTTATTGTATTTTGCTCTCATGTATTTAACACACATATATTATATTAGGCATTTTATGTTCATGCTTTAATATCATATTAAACATAAACAAACTTTAAATAATATAGGATTTAAAATGAATAAGTTAATAATTAAAACTCAGTTCTCTAATTCCAATCTTCCCGCATCTTTTAGTATTATATAACCATCTATTCCCTAAGATAACTGATTTCATAACTTAACCCCTTTTTTACAAGCCTTATAAAATATGGACTATTTCGGAACTCTTTTAACCTGTCTCTAGACTCTTTTATAATTTCACACCATCTTAAGTATTTCATCCCTTTTAGATACCCTCCCTTATATATATAGTAAGTCGCACTTTTAATAATCACAATATCAATAACTGATCCCTTAAAATTAGTCTAAGTCATATGGATCAACCTCAGGTAGTTAATACATGCGTACATGTCCTTTACAAAATTTTCCTATCGAGACCATGTTAAAATGAAACATTTTCCTTGAAAACATAACATCCGAGGGTGATGCCCCTCAGTATTCGGGGTTGATTGTAGAGAAGCCTCGGATACTCTATGTTAACACGAACAAATGGTTGCCTCACTTAAAACCTTCCCGGAAAAACTCATTTGGGATAAAAATCGGTCGAAGGGAAAAAGAGTGCAATGCATGCTTTTAGACCTACTTCATGCTTAGAAAGATCTTCGATGCCTTCGCTCGAACATCTAAAACAAGTTAGTATAAAATGTAAAATAAAAACGAGAAGTTCATACCTCCACAATAATATCATTTGAGGAGTGATATGTTCCAATTATTAGGTAGTTTCATCGTGCCAAGTTCTTAGGCTTGAATTTGATGTGAATTTGGTGTTTTAGTGTTGTTTTTGGTGTTCCGAAGGCTCGACTAAGTTTGAATGATGTTATGGGATAGGTTGGCATGTTTGGTTAGGACCCCGAGGGGCTCAGGATTGGTTTGGATGGTTAATGGGAAGTTGGAATGGATTTTGGAAACTTTCTACTGTGCTGCTGCTGGTGTTTTCGCACCTGTGAAAGTGGAGTCACAGGTGTCACGCAGGTGCGGAAGGGGCAGTCGCAGGTGCGATGTAACTGGTGTGGAAGGTGCATCGCACCTGCGATGCCGTAGGTGCGGGGAAATGCTCTGCATGCGCGAAAATGACTGGACAGAATGTTTAAAAGGCCGGTATGCGAAATTTGTTCTTATTTTCTCCATTGTTGCATGCGAACTTGAGAGCTCTTAAGAGAGAATTGGAGGGGAATTAAGGGAAATCATCTGAAGGTAAGAATTCCAACATCATAACATGATTCCATGTCAATTTTTGAGTAATTAAACCACAAAATTTTTGGAAATTTAGTTATGATTGGGGAAGAAGGCTCTATGAGAATTTATATTTTCTTTTGAGGTTTTGGAATGGCAATTGTGGTCCGATTTTGGTGCTCTTGGTATGTATAGAATCGTGAGGGGATGAGGATTCTAATGATGTTAACAATTTCGGATTCTGAGATGCGGGCCCGGGGTTCGGGTTTGGCCGATTTTTGAGATTTTGATTAAATTGATAATTTTCGATTGGGTTTCTTCCTTGAGTATATTTTAATGATGTTGAACTTATTTTGGCTAGATTCGGTGCAATCGGGAGCCAATTTGAGGGGCAAGTGCATTGCGTACTAGTGTCGTGGCCCGGTAGAGGTAAGTAATGGCTATAAATCTTGTTCTGAGGGTATGAAACCCCGGACTTCGTAATTCGTACTGATTCTAGAATGGCGCACATGTTGAATGATGAGTATATGGCATGTACCGAATCTTGGATTGGACTAGGTCCTCTCCGCGTCGACTAATAAGTTGCATATTTACTCAAAACCTTATGTTAATTATGTTCTAAAAAGAATTGTGTAATATTTGGGCTGTGAGCCATGTTTGGGGCATAGTACCGATCGGTTTTAACCCCTTGGGGGCTATTTAACTGATATTCTCACTATGAAACTATGATTTGACACTCAGTCTTTCTAATGAAATTGTTGACACTCCTATTTGATTATATTACTATTTCATGAAATGAAATACTATTTTTGGGTCGAGAACCCCGTTTTATTTATGGCTCGAGTGGCATGTTGAGAAAGTCTGACTGTGTGCGGCCGAGGGCCAATGTTGTGAGGATATTTATGATATGAGACAGGCCGAGATCCTGAGTGTGATTGATGCCATGATTTGGCTGTTTATTTAGCGCTTGGGCTGAAGGAGCCCCTCCGAAGACGGAGTCTGTACACACCCCCAGTGAGCGCAGGTACCTACTGAGTGCGAGTGACGAGTGACGAGTGATTGGGAGGTATGAGTGACTGTGAGGTGCTGAGTGACTGATTATGAGTGACTGTGAGGCATGCCCGAGGGGCTGATTATGATACATGTTTTTGCCGAAGGGGCTACTGATGATTCCGCTACTTTCACTCTGAGCTTATGGAATATGTTTTCCCCGAGGGGCCTCAATATCATTCATTTCATTTTTATACTAGACCTTTCGGTTGATGTTGTTGAAAAAAATATATTTTTTTTAAAGGGTTTATCGGAAGTTGATTTTTAAGGCATTACGATTTCATACATTTGTGTTATACTATTTGAAAATACGGATATGCCTCCTGTGATTTGATGACATTGATATTATATCTTCTTGCTGCTTAGACCTAATTTATTTTCATTACTACTGAGTTGGTGTACTCACATTACTCCCTGCACCTCTGTGTGCTGATTCAGGAGCAGACCTCGAGCATTAGCCTTTATTTTCCGCACCAGAGCAAGATTTGCGGGATATAGAGGTAGTTGTCCAGCGTCCACAGCATCTCTGTTTTCCCTTCCTGTGTATTTAGCTTTAATTCAGAGATTTGAATTATAATAATGTTTTTGGATTATTTCACTAGATGCTCATGACACATTGGCTCGGGGTTTTGGGGATTGCTATATTGTACTATGATGACCTTCTTTATTCAGTAGTTCTGTATATCTATGAAATGCTCAGATTTCAGAAATGGGATGTTTTTAAAAGAAATTGTGAACATGTGATATATTGGCTAGCCTAGTTCCACGATAGGCGNGATGTAACTGATGTGGAAGGTGCATCGCACCTGCGATGCCGTAGGTGCGGGGAAATGCTCTGCATGCGCGAAAATGACTGGACAGAATGTTTAAAAGGCCGGTATGCGAAATTTGTTCTTATTTTCTCCATTGTTGCATGCGAACTTGAGAGCTCTTAAGAGAGAATTGGAGGGGAATTAAGGGAAATCATCTGAAGGTAAGAATTCCAACATCATAACATGATTCCATGTCAATTTTTGAGTAATTAAACCACAAAATTTTTGGAAATTTAGTTATGATTGGGGAAGAAGGCTCTATGAGAATTTATATTTTCTTTTGAGGTTTTGGAATGGCAATTGTGGTCCGATTTTGGTGCTCTTGGTATCTATAGAATCGTGAGGGGATGAGGATTCTAATGATGTTAACAATTTCGGATTCTGAGATGCGGGCCCGGGGTTCGGGTTTGGCCGATTTTGAGATTTTGATTAAATTGATAATCTTCTATTGGGTTTCTTCCTTGAGTATATTTTAATGATGTTGAACTTATTTTGTCTAGATTCGGTGCAATCGGGAGCCAATTTGAGGGGCAAGTGCATTGCGTACTAGTGTCGCGGCCCGGTAGAGGTAAGTAATGGCTATAAATCTTGTTCTGAGGGTATGAAACCCCGGACTTCGTAATTCGTACTGATTCTAGAATGGCGCACATGTTGAATGATGAGTATATGGCATGTACCGAATCTTGGATTGGACTAGGTCCTCTCCGCGTCGACTAATAAGTTGCATATTTACTCAAAACCTTATGTTAATTATGTTCTAAAAAGAATTGTGTAATATTTGGGCTGTGAGCCATGTTTGGGGCATAGTACCGATCGGTTTTAACCCCTTGGGGGCTATTTAACTGATATTCTCACTATGAAACTATGATTTGACACTCAGTCTTTCTAATGAAATTGTTGACACTCCTATTTGATTATATTACTATTTCATGAAATGAAATACTATTTTTGGGTCGAGAACCCCGTTTTATTTATGGCTCGAGTGGCATGTTGAGAAAGTCTGACTGTGTGCGGCCGAGGGCCAATGTTGTGAGGATATTTATGATATGAGACAGGCCGAGATCCTGAGTGTGATTGATGCCATGATTTGGCTGTTTATTTAGCGCTTGGGCTGAAGGAGCCCCTCCGAAGACGGAGTCTGTACACACCCCCAGTGAGCGCAGGTACCTACTGAGTGCGAGTGACGAGTGACGAGTGATTGGGAGGTATGAGTGACTGTGAGGTGCTGAGTGACTGATTATGAGTGACTGTGAGGCATGCCCGAGGGGCTGATTATGATACATGTTTTTGCCGAAGGGGCTACTGATGATTCCGCTACTTTCACTCTGAGCTTATGGAATATGTTTTCCCCGAGGGGCCTCAATATCATTCATTTCATTTTTATACTAGACCTTTCGGTTGATGTTGTTGAAAAAAATATATTTTTTTTAAAGGGTTTATCGGAAGTTGATTTTTAAGGCATTACGATTTCATACATTTGTGTTATACTATTTGAAAATACGGATATGCCTCCTGTGATTTGATGACATTGATATTATATCTTCTTGCTGCTTAGACCTAATTTATTTTCATTACTACTGAGTTGGTGTACTCACATTACTCCCTGCACCTCTGTGTGCTGATTCAGGAGCAGACCTCGAGCATTAGCCTTTATTTTCCGCACCAGAGCAAGATTTGCGGGATATAGAGGTAGTTGTCCAGCGTCCACAGCATCTCTGTTTTCCCTTCCTGTGTATTTAGCTTTAATTCAGAGATTTGAATTATAATAATGTTTTTGGATTATTTCACTAGATGCTCATGACACATTGGCTCGGGGTTTTGGGGATTGCTATATTGTACTATGATGACCTTCTTTATTCAGTAGTTCTGTATATCTATGAAATGCTCAGATTTCAGAAATGGGATGTTTTTAAAAGAAATTGTGAACATGTGATATATTGGCTAGCCTAGTTCCACGATAGGCGTCAGCACGGCCGGTTGGGATTTGGGATCGTGACATTCCATAGCACAAGCATTGCTCTAGACTTTGAGTCCCTTGGGAGCTTTGAAGTGTTAGAGAATTCAAAGGGGCCATCGACATTGAGTGGAACTTCCTCCTTATTCCTTAAATCATTTACACATTCGATTCTTTAGGTGTTTAGTTTTTAATGACAACGAAAGGTTTTCAACATAAATTATTTAACGTATATAACTACCACATTAGTATAATCTCCCATAGTATTTGGTATTGATAGTTTCTTGTTCCAGTCATTTGTTTATATATATATATTTCATACATGGTTGAATATTTTCAATATATGGAGTGTGTTCCTAATGACTTTTCTCTCTTTTTAGCATGTACATTTGGACATGCTGAGTTCCTAATGAACTCAGGCCCAAGCAAGCCTTGTTGCATTTTTCTGGAGGGTCGAGTCAGCTATAGCTGTATCTTTCAATTGGTGGGCCTAACAATCAGAGTCCAGTCTTCTTTCCCTAATTTCCGTCGTTATTATTAATTGGTTCCTTATTCTATTTTATTGCATCATTACTATCAACTACTACCGTGTCGTTTTATTGTATTTTGCTCTCATGTATTTAACACACATATATTATATTAGGCATTTTATGTTCATGCTTTAATATCATATTAAACATAAGCAAACTTTAAATAATATAGGATTTAAAATGAATAAGTTAATAATTAAAACTCAGTTCGCTAATTCTAATCTTCCCGCATCTTTTAGTATTATATAACCATCTATTCCCTAAGATAACTGATTTCATAACTTAACCCCTTTTTTACAAGCCTTATAAAATATGGACTATTTCGGAACTCTTTTAACCTGTCTCTAGACTCTTTTATAATTTCACACCATCTTAAGTATTTCATCCCTTTTAGATACCCTCCCTTATATATATAGTAAGTCGCACTTTTAATAATCACAATATCAATAACTGATCCCTTAAAATTAGTCTAAGTCATATGGATCAACCTCAGGTAGTTAATACATGCGTACATGTCCTTTACAAAATTTTCCTATCGAGACCATGTTAAAATGAAACATTTTCCTTGAAAACATAACATCCGAGGGTGATTCCCCTTAGTATTCGGGGTTGATTGTAGAGAAGCCTCGGATACTCTATGTTAACACGAACAAATGGTTGCCTCACTTAAAACCTTCCCGGAAAAACTCATTTAGGATAAAAATCGGTCGAAGGGAAAAAGAGTGCAATGCAGGCTTTAAGACCTACTTCATGCTTAGAAAGATCTTCGACGCCTTCGCTGGAACACCTGAAACAAGTTAGTATAAAATGTAAAATAAAAACGAGAAGTTCATACCTCCACAATAATATCATTTGAGGAGTGATATGTTCCAATTATTAGGTAGTTTCATCGTGCCAAGCTTGTAAGATACCTTTTTGACGATGTCGAGGACACAATTTTGTCCTTCCTAATTTGGGCCTAGTTTACCTTCATTTGGGTCTCCAGTATTGAGGGTGAATTTTCTCAGAACTAAGTCCCCGATTCTAAAGTAGCGAAGGTTGGTCCTTCGACTATAATACTTTTTGATGCGTTGTTTTTGTGTGGCCATTCGGATGAGGCCGGCTTCCCATTTTTCGTCTAGTAGCTCGAGGCTTGTATTCATAGCCTCATGATTTGACTCTTTTGTTGCATACCGAAATGTGGCACTGAGTTCCCCGACATAGACCGGGATCAAGGCTTTGACACCATATACTAAGGAGAACGGTGCTGCCTCCGTACTGGATTTTGACATTGTTCAATATGCCCAAAGGACTTCGGGTAAAATTTCTCTCTATTTTCCCTTGGCATCGATTAATCTTTTCTTTAGATTCTTAATGATAGTTTTGTTTGTTGATTCGGCTTGTCCATTCCCACTAGGATGATACGGTGTCAATAGGTTTCTTATTATTTTGTGATCTTCGAGAAACTTTGTTATTTTGTTGTGTATAAATTATGTTCCATTGTCGCATATGATTTCGGCTGGTATCCCGAATCAGCATATGATGTGATCCCAGATGAAGTCTATGACTTCTTTTTCTCTGACATTCTCGAAGGCCTGTGCTTCAACCCACTTAGAGAAATAGTGAGTCATAAATAAAATGAATTTAGCTTTACCTGGGGCAGATGGCAAAGGGACGGCGATGTCCATTCCCCATTTCATGAATGGCCATTGGGATAGGACTGAATGAAATAACTTTCCGGGTTGGTGGACCATCGGTGCATACATTTGGAACTTATCGCATTTTCGAACAAATTTTTTAGTATCTTTCTCCATATTTGCCCAATAGTATCCCACTCTTATTACTTTGTGAATTAGTGATTTGGCACCGGAATGGTTCCCACAAGTACCCACGTGAACTTCTCGTAGAAAGTAATCGGTGTATCCTGGTCCTATGCATACTGCCAATGTTCCATCGAACATCCTCATGAATGGCCCTTAGGGTCCGAAGGGATCTTCCCGTTTTTCAAATACTCAATATATTTATTCTTGCAATCCCAGGTTAGGATTGTGGAGTTTATTTCGGCATGGCCTTCTTCAATCATTGACTTCGAAAGTTGTACGATAGTCCTCGAGCTGATTTCGTCGTCTTCAACAGATGACCCCAAATTTTCAAAGGCGTCAACCTCATTGTTTTGTTCTCGAGGAACATGTTGTAAGGTCCGCTATTTAAATCGATGTAATGTTTCTTTCAATATCTCCAAGTACCTCTGCATTCGATCCTCTCGAACCTCGAAGGTTCTGTTGACTTGGATTATGACCAACAAGGAGTCACATTTAGCCTCGATGACCTCTACTCCCAAGCTTTTAGCTAGTTTGAGACCTGCAATCATGGCCTCGTACTTTGGCTTAATTGTTAGTCAACTTACAAGTTTTGATAGATCTCCTAATTGTATTGCCCGTGGGGGCCTTCAAAACGATGCCTAGCTTAGACCCTTTCACATTTGAAGCAGCATCTGTAAAAAGGGTCCACACACCCGATGATGTACCCGATATTAACAAAAGTTCCTTTTCCACCTCGGGTACGAGGGCTAGCGTGAAGTCGACCACGAAGTCTGCTAAGATTTGAGACTTCATGGCCGTTCAGGGTTGATACTTGATATCATAACCACTGAGTTCGACGACTTAATTGGCTAATCGGACCGACAGTTCGGGCTTATGAAAAACATTATGAAGGGTATAAGTGGTTACTTCACATATTGGGTAACACTGAAAATATGATTTTAGTTTCCTAGAGGTGCTTATTAGAGCAAGCGCCAACTTTTCTAAGTGTGGGTACCGGGTTTTAGCCTCGTTTAAATTTCGACTAACATAATAAACGGGAAATTGCGTACCTTGCTCTTCTCGAACTAGGACACCACCTATTGCGACTTCTGAGAATGCTAAGTACAAGTGGAGCTTTCATCTGCCTTTGGAGTATGAAGCAACTATCACGACCCATTTTCCTACACGGGTCGTGATAGCGCCCAACAACGGGGTTAGGAAAGCCAACATAATTTCTACCAAGTGTTACCCTTCCCATATGACTAATTAATCTAACTTTTACCAGTTTTAGACATTTATTTACAGGATATTGCTGATGACGTGAAAGTAAAACATCTGATACGTGAGTCAAAAGATAAACATATGTATGAAAATGCAGCCCAACAACCCAAAATATACGCACGTCTGTGCCAGGAACTAGTGTCACGAGTGTCGCGGGAAACTATCAGAATACACCAGAACACATATATGTATACAATCCCATAGTCTGAATGAAATAGACGGAAAAAATAACAAAAGGAAACTCCAAGGTGCTGCCAGGGAATCTCCAGGAAGAGCAGCTCACCGTGAAGTATAACCAACCCCAGTTAGTATCTAGCACTGAATTGATGATCAGACGTACCAACCTCCAGACCTGTACAGTCAAGTACAGAAGAAAAGAAAGTGCAGCATAAGTACATAGATAAGTACGTACCCAGTGAGTATCCCGCCTAATCTCGAAGCAGTAGTGACGAGAAGTCGACTCGATATTCACTAAGGTCCAACGGTAATAAAGTAAACAAGACATAAGGAAAAGCATGAAAGAAAAATAACCAAGTGCATCAATATTAAACATCAAATAGCAATCAAAAAATTCACCAAGACTGGTAACCGCCGTGGCGTACTGCCCGATCCCATCCTGAAATCCTTAATCCCATTGTGGCGTATGGCCCAGTCCCATAATATATACTCTTTCATCACTCTGTCGTGGCGTACAGCCCGATCCCGTAATATATACTCTCTCATCACTCTGCCGTGGCGTACGACCCGATCCCATAATATAATCAATCGTCACTCTGTCGTGGCGTACGGCCCGATCCCATAATATAATTAATCATCACTCTTCCATGGCGTACGGCCCGATCCCATAATATAATTAATCATCACTCTTCTGTGGCGTACGCCCCGATCCCATAATATAATTAATCATAACTCTGCCATGGCGTACGGCCCGATCCCATCCTGCAATCACTCTTATCACACTCAAATCCAGCCAAGTATCATCACGTTCAAAGACAACAATACCAATCACTCAAGAATACAAGTCATATTTAAGCTACAATAAGGAGAAACAATGAACATGTTTTGTCCTAACTACCCGGAAGAAGCAGTAATAGCCATTACGTATGGACTCTCGTCACTTGGTGCGTACGTAGCCCCAAAACAAGATTACATAGCAATCAAGGTTACCTAGTGGGACGATTTTCCTCTTACGAGGTTAGAAAGGAGACTCACCTCGATAAAAGCACTCCTCGGACCAAGGACCGAATCAAAAGATGCGCCCGAACTCCGAAACTACTCCTGACGGCTCACAACTAGCCAAACATAGTATAATTATGTCAATTTAAGTTCCAAGAAGAAGAATTAATAAGAAATCCCAAGAATTAACATTCTTGAACGAATTAGGGATTTCGACCCCGGCCCCGTACATTCGGAATTCAAAAATTCTTGAAGAAATAGATTACCCGGAGCCTAAGGATCGTAATTATACCAGTCATACAAGAATTCATGGCTCAAAGGAGATAATTCATTAGTTTATCCCAAAACCCCATTTTCAATTCAAGCCTTGATTATTCTAAGAATTAGTAGGGGATTTCCTTGGCAATTCATGACTTTAATTAGATAAATGGAGTAGAACCACTCACCTTAGACAGTCTTGGCCGAGGTTGGAGTGCGTTGGAGCTTGGGAGTGCAACAATGAGGGTTTAAAATGAATGTGGTGAAGAAGACCCATTTTTGGAACTTAAATAGGGATTGCCTACAGGGATTCTCACACCTGCAACTTTGGGACCGCAGGTGCGGTCCCACACCTGCAAAGAAATGGCCGCGCCTACAGAGCTGGGCCAGGGGCTGGGCATCGCACCTGCGGAGAAGGAGTCTGCACTTGCGTCTCCGCTCCTGCGGCTGCACTGCTCGCACCTGCGACTGGTAGACCGCAGGTGCGGTCTCACCTGAAACAGCCTCACCAGCAGTGATGCTGGTTTTTGGCCCCGTGCGGGGTCTAGTAGGCCCCTAGGCCCACCCGAGCCCCCGACAAAATATACCAACAAGTCCCAAATCATATGACGCACTCGGTCGAGCCCACAGAACACTTAAAAAATCACTGAAACTCAAAATCACCCGACAAAACCCCTTGAATCAAATTATGAATTTTAGAAATTCTAGAATTCAATGTATTGCGCCAAACGGGTCAATACTACTCGGAATGACCCCCAATTTTGCAAACAAGTCATAAATGACTATACGGAACAATCCCCGGTCCTGGAATTTTGTTCGGACCTCGATAGCATAAAATCGTGTCCCAACCCAAATTTCAAATATAAGGAAATCCTGATTTCCATTTCGGGCACCGAAATGCTCTCGGGTCATCAGATATCTGAGCCGAACATACGCCCAAGTCTGAAATCATCATACAGAGTTACTGGAGCTGCCAGAACTCGATTCCGAGGTCGTTTGCTCAAAATGCTGACCGAGGTCAAATTTGGCAAAATAGGCCAACCTTAAGGAACCAAGTGTTCCTAAACCATCCAAATCACTCCCAAATGCAAAACCGCCCACTCCCGCGAGTCATAAAGCACGAATAGCCGCAAAGGAAGGTTTCATCCAGGGACACGAGATCCTAATACGCAAAATGATCGGCTGGGTCGTTACATTCTCCACCTCTTAAACAAACGTTCGTCCTCGAACAGCTCTAGAATCATACCTGAGGTGTAGAATAAATGTGGATATATGTTCCGCATGTCCTCCTCGGACTCCCAGGTTGCTTCCCCAACTTGTTGGCCCCTCCACTGGACCTTTACAGCAGTAACTCTCTTAGACCTCAACTAACGGTCCTGCCTATCAACAATAGAAATTGGCTCCTCCTCGTAGCCCAACCTCTCATCCAACTGAATAGTGCTGAAATCGACCACATGAGAGAAGTCGGTGTGGTACCTCCGAAGCATGGAAACATGGAAAACTGGGTGAACTCCTGATAAGCTAGGAGGAAAGGGCAGCTCATAAGCAACCTCCCCAACTCGCCTCAATACCTGGAATGGACCTATAAACCTTGGGCTCAACTTGCCCTTCTTCCCAAACCTCATAATACCCCCCATAGGAGAAACCTTAAACATGACTCTATCTCCCTCCATGAATGACACATCACGTGCCCTCTGATCTGCGTAACTCTTATGTCTGGAATGTGCTGTACGGAGTCTCTCCTGAATCATCTTTACCCTCTCCGAGGCATCCCTCACCAGGTCGTGCCATATTACTTAGCCTCGCCGGGCTCAAACCACACGATAGGGGAACGAAATTGCCGACCATACAACGCCTCGAATGGTGCCATCTCAATGCTGGACTGATAACTATTATTGTAAGCAACTCGGCCAAAGGCAAGAACTGGTCCCACTAACCCCCGAAATCAATCACACATGCCCTGAGCATGTCCTCCAATATCTGAATTGTACACTCTGACTGACCATCAGTCTGGTGATAAAATGTTTGGCTGGGGTCTATCTGAGTGCCCATCTCACTATGCAATGCTCTTCAGAAGTGCGAGGTGAACTGAGGGCCTCGATCTAATTGATGGACACCGGCACACCATGCAACCGGACTATCTCCCAAATGTAAATTTGTGCCAATCTCTTATATGAATATGTGGTAGCCACTGGAATGAAATGCGCCGATTTGGTCAACCTATCAACAATGACCCAAACTGCGTCCGCCTTCTGCGTAGTTCGAGGCAATCCAACCACGAAGCCCATAGCAATGTGCTCCCATTTCCACTCAGGAATGGGCATCTGCTGAAGTAAGTCTCCTGGCCTCTGATGCTCATACTTAACCTGCTGGCAATAGAGGAACCTAGTCACATACTCCACAATGTCCTTCTTCATCCTCCTCCACCAGAAATGCTGCTTCAAATCATGATACATCTTCGTAGCACCAGGGTGAATAGAATATCGAGAACTGTGCGCCTCCTCTAGAATCCTCTCCCTCAGGCCACCAACATTAGGAACACATAAGCGGCCCTGAAGTCACAGAATACCATCCTTGCCAATAGTAACCTCATTGGCCCTACCCTGAACCATCATTTCCCGAAGCTCTGTCGAGCACGGATCATAGAACTATCGGGCCTTAATTTCCCCCACTGACGAAGATTGAGCAACCACGTGTGCCAATACTCGATGAGGCACTGAAAGATCTAATCTCACCAAGCGATTGGCCAGGGACTGAATTTCCATGGCTAGAGGTCTCTCCTCCGCAGCAATATAAGCCAAGCTACCCATACTCTCAGCCTTCCGGCTCAACGCATCTGCCACCACATTAGCCTTGCCCGGGTGATAAAGAATGGTGATATCATAATCCTTCAACAACTCAAGCCATATGCACTGCCTAAAACTAAGATCCTTCTGTTTAAATAAGTGTTGCAAGCTGCAGTGGTCGGTGTAGACCTCACAGGACACCCCATACAAATAGTGCCTCAAGATCTTAAGAGCATGAACAATCGCTGCCAACTCCAAATCGTGCACAGGGTAGTTCTTCTCATGGACCTTCAGCTGGCGTGAATCATAAGCAATAAATCTCCCATCCTGCATCAACACGCACCCCAAGCCAACGCGTGAAGCGTCGCAATACCTGAGTACCTCCCAGAACCGGATGGCAATACTAGAACTGGCGCTGAGGTCAATGCTGTCTTGAGCTTCTGAAAGCTTGCCTCACACTCGTCTGACCATCGAAACGGGGCATTCTTCTGAGTCAATCTAGTCAATGGATCTGCAATATAAGAGAATCCCTCCACAAATCGGCGATAATAACCTGCTATGCCCAAAAAGCTCCTGATCTCAGTAGCTGAAGTAGGACGCGACCAACTTTAAACTGCCTCGATTTTCTGAGGATAAACCTTGATACCCTCTCCGGATACCACATGCCCCAAAAATACCACGGAATCCAACCAAAACTCACACTTGCATAACTTAGCATAAAGCTTCCGCTCTCGCAAGGTCTGGAGCACAACTCTCACATATTGCTCGTGCTCCCCCAGGCTACGGGAGTAAATCAAAATGTCATAAATGAAGACAATGATGAAGGAATCAATATACGGCCTAAATACCCTATTCATCAAGTCCATAAAGGTTACTGGGGCGTTAGTCAAACCAAAGAACATCACCATGAACTCATAATGGCCATATCACGTACGAAAAGCAGTCTTCGGAACATCTGAAGCCCGAATCTTCAACTGATGATACCCTGACCTCAAGTCAATCTTAAGGAGAACACGAGCACCCTGGAACTGGTCAAACAAATCATCGCTCTGAGGCAAAGGATACTTGTTCTTAATGGTAACCTTGTTTAACTGGTGGTAGTCAATACACATCCGCATAAACCCATCCTTCTTCTTCACAAACAATATTGGAGCACCCCACGGCGACACACTTGGCCTGATAAACCCCTTGGCCAACAATTCCTCAAGCTGCTCCTTCAACTCTTTAGCTCCCTAGGAGCCATACGATAAGAAGGGATAGAAATAGGCTGAATATCTGGAGTCAAATAAATGCAGAAATCTATATCTCGGTCAGGAGGTATGCCTGGAAGGTCTGAAGGGAACACATCTGGAAACTCTCGAACAACAAGCACTGAACCAATCGTCGGAGACCCGGCGATGGTGTCCCGCACATAAGCCAAATAGGCTAGACAACCCTTCTCGACCATATGTCGAGCCTTCAAGAATGAAATAACCTGGCTGGATGCGCTAACTGAAGTACCCTTCCATTCCAACCTAGGAGACTCAGGAATGGCCAAAGTAACTGTCTTGGCATGGCAATCGAGCACGGCATGATAAGGAGATAGCCAATCCATGCCCAAAATGACCTCGAAATCAACCATATCAAGAAACAACAGGTCGGCTCTAGTGTCAAGCCCACATAAAGTAATCACACAAGACCGTAGACCCAGTCTACCACTACAGATTCGCCACAGGAGTGGACACATATATAGGAGATCCCAAAGACTCTCTAGAGACATCCAGAAAATAAGGAAATAAGGCTGAAACATATGAATAAGTGGATCCCAGATCAGATAATACTGAAGCCTCTCTATCGCATACTGAGATAATACTTGTGATCACGGCGTCTGAGGCCACTGCATCGGATCTAGCCAGAAAGGCATAAGACCTTGCTGGAGCACCCGAAGGTTGTGCTCTCCCAAAAGGGCTGGAGCTGATTGACCCTCTCCGAAATAGCCTCCCCCTCTAGGACGGCCCCTACCAACCTGACCTCCACCTCTAGGCGGTCGAACTGATGGTGCTGAAACCACGAGCTGGTGACTCTGCTGCACGGCCTTGCCCCGATACCTGGAACAAAACCTCCATGTGTGGCCCAGGTTCCCACACGCGAAACAACCCTCTGGCACTACTACTCGCTGCCCTGAAGATGAATCCTGGATTGCCGGAGGGCGACAAAAGCCCTCAGGTATAGCACTAAAATAAGGATAAAAAACCTCTTATGACTGGGAGAACCCTCAATAGCTAGGGGCCGATAGGAGCGCTCTGGCATGGCACTGAACTGGGGCCTGACTGGGACACCTCGGGGAGGTGGTGGAGGTGCCATATATGAAGGCCTGCTGGGTCGACTGCCCCCAAACTGACCCCTGCCCCTAGCTGGAGCACCTCTAAAATCACTTGCAAACCTATCCCTCTTATCCTGCTGAACCTGATCCCTGCTCTTCATCCGGTACCCTTCAATACGTCGAGCTATCTCGACCACAAGCTGGTACGGGGTACCCATCTCCACCTCTCGAGCGATGGTGGAGCACTAATACCTGGATGCAACCCTGCTACAAACCTCCGAACTCTCTCAGCATCGGTGGGTAATATCATAAGAGCATGGCGTGATATCTCTGAAAACATGGCCTCATAATCCGTCACAGATATCTGCCCCTACTTTAACCGCTCAAGCTGACCCCTCAGCTCTTCCCTTTCAAAGGGTGGAACATATCTGTCCAAGAATATATGCGTGAACTGCTCCCAAGTGACAGCAGGAGAATCGACCGGCCTGCTGAGAATATAAGACTGCCACCACCTGCGAGCTTTGCCCTCTAACTGGAATGCAGTGAAATCCACTCCATGGGATGCTAGGATCCCCATGTTGTGCAGTCTATCCCTGCACCTACCAATGAAATCCTGGGCATCCTCCCCCCACTCACCCCCGAATACTGGAGGGCGTAATCGGGTCCACCTGTCTAACATCTTATGCTGGTCACCACCCACAACTGGTCTGAGCTCTGCTGCTGCCGCTGCAGGCTAGGCATCATCCACGGGCAGTGTACCAAGGGTAGGATGTAATGCTGCTGTCGGACCTGCGGCCTGGGCAGTAGGGGTCTGGTCTCCCCCTCCCGCCTGTGAAGTGACAGGGTCTGCTGGAAATAAACTAGACTGGGACATGGTGTCCTTGAATCTCATCATACGGCCCATGGCTGCCTGGAAGTCCAACATCGTCATAAAGTCTACGGGTGCCGGATCTGCTGGGGGCACCTCATCCTGCTCCTCTAATATAGGGCCCTCTGATGGAGAGACCGGTATAGCTCTAGGGCGCCCTCGTCCCCTACCACGGGCAGGTGCTCTTCCCCTGCCCCTACCAGGGCCTCGAGCGGCAGGGGCGGCACCCTCTCCCAGATCAGGCACATGAGATGCACGCGTCCTCACCATCTGTGAGAGAAGAGAAATCATGAATTTAGTAACTCATAGACTGCACGATAGAGTAAGAACAAGCAGATGTTTCCTAACATCCTGTAGCCTCCTAAAGATAAGTACAGACGTCTCTGTACAGATCCGCAAGACTCTACTGGGTTTGCCCGGGACTCGTGAGACTTACATGAACCTAGAGCTCTGATACAACGTTGTCACGACCCATTTTCCCACACGGGTCGTGATGGCGCCCAACAACAGGGTTAGGCAAGCCAACATAATTTCTACCAAGTGTTACCCTTCCCATATGAATGATTAATCCAACTTTTACCAGTTTTAGACATTTATTTATAGGATATTGCCGATGATGTGAAAGTAAAATATCTGATACGTGAGTCAAAAGATAAATATATGTATGAAAATGCAGCCCAAGAACCCAAAATATGCGCACATGTGTGCCAGGAACTAGTGTCACGAGTGTCGGGGGAAACTATCAGAATACACCAGAATACATATATGCATACAATCCCATAGTCTGAATGAAACAGACGGGAAAAATAACAAAAGGAAACTCCAAGGTGCTGCTAGGGAATCTCCGGGAAGAGCATCTCACCGTGAAGTATAACCAACCCCGGTCAGTATCTAGCACCGAACTGATGATCAGACGTACCAACCTCCGGACCTGTACAGTCAAGTACAGATGAAAAGAAAGTGCAGCATGAGTACATACATAAGTATGTACCCAGTGAGTATCCCACCTAATCTCGAAGAAGTAGTGAAGAGAAGTAGACTCGATACTCACTAAGGTCCAATGGTAATAAAGTAAACAAGACATAAGGAAATCAATAAGCATGAAAGACAAATAATCAAGTGCATCAATATTAAACATCAAATAGCAATCCAAAAATCCACCAAGACTGGTAACCGCCGTGGCGTATGGCCCGATCCCATCCTGAAATCCTTAATCCCACCGTGACGTACGGCCCGCTCCCATAATCTATACTCTCTTATCACTCTGTCGTGGCGTACGGCCCGATCCCATAATATATACTCTCTCATCACTCTACCGTAGCGTACGACCCGATCCCATAATACAATCAATCGTCACTCTGTTATGGCGTACGGCCCGATCCCATAATATAATTAATCATCACTCTATCGTGGCGTACGGCCCGATCCCATTAATACAATTAATCATCACTTTGCCGTGGCGTACGACCCAATCCCATAATATAATTAATCATCACTCTGCCATGGCATACGGACCGATCCCATCCTGTGATCACTCTTATCACACTCAAATCCAGCCAAGTATCATCACGTTCAAAGACAACAAATACCAATCACTCAAGAATACAAGTCATATTTAGTCTACAATAGGGAGAAACAATGAACGTGTTATGTCCTAACTACCCGGACGAAGCAGTAATAGCCACTATGTATTGACTCTCGTCACTTGGTACGTACGTAGCCCCAAAACAAGATCACATAGCAATCAAGGTTACCTAGTGGGACGATTTTCCTCTTACAAGGTTAGAAAGGAGACTCACCTCGATAAAAGCACTCCTCGGACCAAGGACTGGATCAAAAGATGCGCCCAAACTCCGAAACTACTCCTGATGGCTCACAACTAACCAAACATAGTATAATTAAGTCAATTTAAGTTCCAAGAAGAATAATTAATAAGAAATCCGAAGAATTAACATTATTGAAGAAATTAGGGATTTCGACCCCGGGCCCATATGTTCGGAATTCGAAAATTCTTGAAGAAATAGATTACCCGGAGCGTAAGGATCATAATTATACCAGTTATACAAGAATTCATGGCTCAAGGAGATAATTCATTAGTTTTTTCCAAAACCCCATTTTCAATTCAAGCCTTGATTATTCTAACAATTAGTAGGGGATTTCCTTGGCAATTCATGACTTTAATTAGATAAATGGAGTAGAATCACTCACCTTAGACAGTCTTGGTCGAGGTTGGAGTGCCCTGGAGCTTGGGAGTTCAACAATGAGGGTTTAAAATGAATGTGGTAAAGAAAACCCGTTTTTGGAACTTAAATAGGGACTGCCTATAGGGATTATCGCACCTGCGACTTTGGGACCGCAGGTGCAGTCCCGTACCTTAGAAGAAATGGCCGCGCCTGCGGAGCTGGGCCTGGGGCTGGGCATCGCACCTGCGGAGAAGGAGTCTGCACCTGCATCTCCGCTCATGCGGCTGCCCTACTCGCACCTGCGATAGGGGTCGCTCCTGCGATATCTGGGACCGTAGGTGCGATATCGCACATGCGACTGGTAGACCGCAGGTGCGGTCACGCCAGAAGCAGCCACACCAGCAGTGATGTTGGTTTTATGCCCCGTGCGGGGTCTGGAGGCCCCTAGGCCCACCCGAACCCCGACAAAATATACCAACAAGTCCCAAATCATATGACGGACTCGCTCGAGCCCATGGAACACTCAAACCATTGCTGAAACTCAAAATCATCCTCCAAAACCCCTTGAATCAAATTAAGAATTTAAGAAATTCTAGAATTCATTATATTGCGCTGAACAGGTCTATACTACTCGGAATGACCCCAAATTTTGCAGACAAGTCATAAATGACTATACGGAACTATCCCTGATCCCAGAAGTCCGTTCGGACCTCGATAGCATAAAATCGCGTCCCAACCCTAATTTCAAATATAAGGAAATCCTTATTTCCATTTCGGGCCTTGAAATGCTCTCGGGTCATTAGAAACCCGAGCCGAACATACGCCTAAGTCTGAAATCATCTTACGGAGCTACTAGAGCTGTTAGAACTCGATTCCGAGGTCGTTTGCTCAAAATGCTGACCGAGGTCAAATTTGGCCAAATAGGCCAACCTTAAGGAATCAAGTGTTCCTAAACCATCCAAATCACTCCCAAATCCCGAACCGCCCACTCCCACGAGTCATAAAGCACGAATAGCCGCAAAGGAAGGTTTCATCTAGGGACAAGAGATCCTAATACGCAAAACGACCGGGTTGGTCGTTACAGCAACAGTGGACTTGAGAGGTACCACTTCAATTCTTCCAATGCCTGTTGGCATTCTGGGGTCCAAGAAAAATAGTTCTTCTTTTTTAGAAGCGATAAGAACCTGTGGTTTTGATCTGCAGAGCTCGAAATGAATCAGCCTAAGGCGCCTATTTGGCCTGTCAATCTTTGTACAGCCTTAACGCTGTCCATGATTGTGATGTCTTCCATCGCCTTTATTTTATTGGGGTTGATTTTGATTGCCCGATTCGACACCATAAATCCGAGGAAATTGCCTGAACCGACCCCGAAGCGTATTTCTCGGGGTTGAGCTTCATGTTGTATTTTCTCAACATGTTGAAGGTTTCCTGAAAATGTGTTAAATGGTCCTTTGCCCGCAGGGACTTAACCATCATATCATTAATATGTACCTCCATTGATTTAACTATTTGTTCTTTGAACATTTTGTTCACTAGACTTTGGTAGGGGTAGCACCACAATTTTTTTGTCCAAATGGCATTACGTTATAACAATATGTGCCGTACTTATTGATGAATGAAGTTTTCTCCTGATTCTCTAGGTTCATTTGAATTTGATTGTACCTGGAGTAGGCATTGAGAAAACTAAGCATCTTGTGGCCAGTCGTGGCGTCGATCATGCGCTCGATGTTCTGCAGAGGAAATGGGTCTTTGGGACATGCTTTGTTTAAATCATTACAATCTACGCACATCCTAAGTTTGTTCCCCCTATTAGGGACTACAACTACATTTGCTAACCATTCGGGATATTTTAATTCCCAAATGGATCCTATTGAGAAGTTTAGTTACCTTGTCCTTGATGAATGCATGTTTTACCTAGGACTGGGGTCTTCTCTTTTGTTTTACCGACCTTAACATCAGATCCAGACTCAATTGATGTGTTGTTATCTCTGTTAGAGGGGGGTCCCTATCATATCTAAGTGGGACCAAGCAAAACAATCCATATTATCAATAAGAAATTTAAAGCTTTTTCCTGAGTTCGGGGGTTAACCTCAAACCCAAGTATACCTTTCATTTGGGCAGGAACTCGATCAGTATAATGTGTTCCATCTTTTAGACTGTAGATTTGGTAGTTTCAGAATATTCTGGAATAATGAGTGATCGAGGGATCTAGTAGTCATCGTCTTCTTCTTCCATTCCCTGCTTTTCTAACTGAGTCAAGGCCGGTGTCTGTGGTTGCTATTTGGCCTCCTATTTTCCTTTGACCACCAATCCCTTTGTTGTTGAAAGCGCCAATATTAGTATTACCTCATCGACCGCGAACATTTCTTTTGCAGCATGATGTTCTCCATATGTCGTTTTCACCCCATCCGGTGTTGGGAATTTCAGTATTTGGTGAAGATTCAAAGGGACTGCCCTCATGTTGTGAGTCCAAGGCCTTCCGAGCAGGACGTTGTACCTCATGTCGCCCTCGATTACATGGAATTTGGTTTCTTGTATAGTTCTAGACACGTTAACCGGTAGAATGATTTCGCCTTTAGTTGTTTTGCTGGCCATGTTGAAACCATTCAGGACCTGAGCTTCGGGTATGATTTGATCTTGCAGGACGAGCTGCTCCAGAACCCTCGATCGGATGATATTTTCCTAGCTACCTAGATCGGTCAAAACACACATAACTTGAATTTTATTCATAAACATAGAAATTAACACAGCGTGATTGTGTGGTTGAGGTATTCCTTCTGCTTCCTCATTGTTGAATGATACGGTGCCTTCTGGAACATAATCTTAGGTCAGTTTTCCCTTGTAATGGATACTTTAGTGCATTTGAAAACGGGCCCTTACGGAATATCGACCCCACCGATGATCATATGGATCACATGTTGTGGCTCTTCCTGTTTATTTTTCCTGTTGGCGTCCCATTCTTTGAAATTATTTTTGGCTTGATAACTTAGGAACTCTTGAAGGTGGACCTCGTTGAACAGACGGGCTACCTTCTCCTTCAGCTTATGTGTCCATGCGTGACGTGATACTTGCACATTAGATTGGGATTTCATCTGGAAGGATCGGTTTATATGGGTTTGGGCCTCCTGTATCTTTGATTCTCCCAATTGACGACACAATACCTGATGCATCGATATCAAAGTTATACTCTGATATTCGTGGTACCTCTGTGGAATCGGCATGCTTGTCAAAACCACTTTTGTTCATGAGTCCCTGAGAACTCTGTCCTTGATTGCCCCTACGATCATTTCGAATGGAATGGTGTCTGGGGCCGCCGTTGTTTCAAGCTATGTTATATGGTTGATATCGGTCTTTGTTAGACCGAGGTTCCTTATCGATGTCTGTCTGGTTTCCGCCTACGGTCCTGTTCAAATATATGGAGCCGGAGGGAGTTCCCAGTTGATCATCCTCGACTCTGATCTTTGACTAGTACCAATATGTACATCGGCCCAGGTTAATGTCGGATATTGAATCAAGTTCTGCTTCAATTGATGTGACACTATCAAACTTTGATCATTCAACCCCTGAGTAAATGCTTGAACAACCCAATCTTCTGTGACCAGTGGTAACTCCATGCGTTCCATTTGGAACCGAGACACGAACTCCTTAAGAATTTCATTATCCTTATGTTTTACTTTGAAAAGGTCATGATTACCTTGTCACAACCTTTATTGCCCCGGCATGTGGCTTTACGAAAGAATCCGCAAGCATGGAAAAAGAGTCGGTGGAATTTGGTAGTAGATTATGGGTACCAAATCATTGCTCCCTTCGATACAGTTTCTCCAAACTTCTTCAGTAGAACAAATTCGATCTCATCGTCTTCCAGATCATTTCCTTTGATGGTACATGTATAGGAGGTGACATTCTCATTGGGATTGGTGGTCCCATTGCCCTTAGGGATTTCTGGCATATGAAATTTCTTTGGAATGCGCTCCAGAGCTGCACTTGGAGGAAACTACTTATGTACAAACATCTTTGAATCCATTCCGTTTAAAATTCTGGCTCCCCCGGTATCTGATCAAACCTGGTGGTTTACGTCTCTACTTTCTTATCATTTGCCTTATTTTATTCTCTCCCGATTCAATTCGTTTGGTGATATCCTCGAGCAACTTCATCGCTGCGGAGTCTGTCCCCAATTCACTAGCATTTGATCTTTCTGGCACTGGCTCGGTTCGGAAGGCGATTTCTGGTTTGACCCCACTCGGTATTCGATGTTGATTTTGTAGTTGTGCACTAGCGGCTTGCTGAGCCTGTAGCATCTCGAATATCACTTTGAGGCTGACTCCTCCATCTCCTCCACCCTGCGTACCTCGGCCACCAGATTGGCCTTCTCTATGTATGCTCCATTTGGGATCTGCACTCAAATTTTCATTTGAGGCGATATACATACTGACATTCATTGGGTTCGCATTCGGTACTCTCTCGAGATCAGCATGAGGCACCTCGACTCCTAGAGTAACTACATTCTCATTTTCCCTGTGAAATTCGAGGCCATTATCACCATGTGTTGTTGCTGTTTGTGAGTTTGATATATTTTATCCTGAAAACAAAAATACTGACAAGAACAAGCGTAAAGTAGACTATGTTATCAGAATCAGTATTGAACAATCACTATTATCCTTAGCCCTACGGTTGGCGCCAAATTGTTTACCCTAAAATTTTGATAACAATTAAACTTATATTATGGTTTTAAGGATATGTGATTTCACTAAATACCAATTGACATATATGAAAGTAAATGAGAAAATTGAACTATAAATAGATCAAACCAGCGTTTAAATAGAAATTTAACCTCGAGTCAAGATACCTTCGAACTGATAAGTGCAAGAACAGTAAGAGTTAGAATAAACTGATGAATAATAACACAAGTAAGAAATAATTTGTATTTCTTTTCTCTGTGGATGATGATCCCTTACAAATTATTAGAGCTCCTCTTTATATATTAAAGGAATTCTATTTATGGTATAACTCTAGTTATAGTAGGAAATCACATAATTAGCTAATTAACCACCTCTGGTTTGATCCGTTCCGAGATTTGCGCCACAATCCTCGATCAATCACAAATATCTAGCTCTACCGTTATTGAGTTATCTCCGACATTACTCGGAGCCTGTCTCTTTGGCTTTGATTAATACCAACTTCGATCTCGAAAGTGACTTCGAACTCGAACTCAATGACACATCTCCATAACTTGGCCAAAGGTGACCTTCCATGCAGCGTGCCAGTCTCGATCAAATAGTGAAATCAGGTCTCTACAAGGGGTTTTTTTTAATCGGGAATAGTTAGTAGTAGTTTTTATTTTGTTACCAGTATGAAACTCTGTGCTATGATGTGAATTGAAGGCAATGTCTCTTAAATTTATTATGCTTTGAGAATAGTAAGTTCTTTAATTGTGACACTTAGGATCGGTTTTTGCCTCTTGTATAAGTACCTCAAATTATATGATCTTAACTTTGATTAACTGCTTTGTCTAGAGTGTCTTGATAGTCCAATATTGAGTGAGTTATGTGCCATTTGTGTGTGAGGTTTTGTGTTGTTATGTGCTTTGCATTTGATGTGTAGAACTTGGCCCGTGTGTTTGCAAAGAGAAATAGTAGTTTTGTTCAGTCTTGGAAGTGATATACACATTTTTTGTTAAGCCAAATATATGCTATTACCCACCTATTTGTTATGTATATTAGTTAACCCCTTTGAGCCTGTAATCATGTTCCTCTGGTAACCACATTACAAGCCCTACCCATTTGTTTGAATTGACCATCTATTTGAACCTTGTACCTCTCATGAGCACTTGAATTGGTTATGAACTTTGTAAAAGTTAAAGTGTGGAGTGATTGGATTGGATTTTTAGTATAACTAATGAAATAAGGAGAAAGTTGCACTGGTTTCAAAAAGTAAGAGCCACTTGAATTGAAAATGAAATAAGAAAACTAGTGTATGACTGTGAAAACATTCCATGATAGTGATAACTCTTGATTTAATTGTTCTTAAAGAAGTAGGGAGTTGATGTATAATTATGTGAAGGTGGAGTTATGGTTTGACATAAGTGCGGGAGTTCGAATGGTTAATTGTACGTATTAAAATGCTTAGGGGGGTGTAGTCACTCTTATATCTAAATGTATCATACCCGTCCGGCCGCCTACATTGCGACCAATTACAGTCCTACTTGATCCTTTACTGATGGAGCTCGATCAGTTAAGTATTACACTACGGGCAACCCTATGGTACGTCTTTCGTGACACATGAATGTTGTTTCTAATAGTGAGCCGATTCTTCCTATCTTGAGTTCCCAATTGTTCTTAATGTTTATTGTGAATGGAACTACTCTCTATTGTTGTGTCAGCGCACTTGATTCACGAAGGAAAGGTAATGTCGTTGACCTCTGTGTTAGATTAAGTGAGCTAGTTGTGAAAAATGCGTGTTATTTTTGAGTCAAATATTGAGGCTAGGATATTACAGTATTGTACTAATTCTGTTTTAGATATTCTTGGTGTGATGTTATGAGAGTTGTTGAAAAAGGTCGTGTTCTATGTGAAGTTTGGTTTGATTGATCGAGGGCGAGCAATGGTTTAAGTTTGGGGTGTTCATGGTAGGCTATAATCCCCCATTTTAGTCGCTTATTGCACTCTAGTTCACTAGACTTCACTTGTGTTTGAGCTTTAATTGATAATTTTTGCACGTATTATGTGTTTTATGTCTTGTAGGAATGATTCCAAGTTATGTATATGTAGTGGAGCTAATTCGAGCTATTTGGAGCTATGAAGTGTCACGACCCAAAATCCCTAAGGTCGTGATGGCGCCAGACACTAGGTCAGGCAAGCCAAACCATTAATTAATTGAAATAACTTTCCAGTTTTAACATTTTCGAAATCTTTATCTTTTCTTGCATTTCATAATTAAATAAATAAAATTTATTAAACTTAAGTATGAAAGCACATCAATTCAGTTTAATGAAATAGATCCCCAACACATCCCCAGAACCCGGTGTCACAAGTTGCAACGACCCGACCAGTTGTTCCGTGAGATTTACCCCATTTTCCCTATTTCTACATTTGTTATATATCGCTATCTTATTTTTGATGTATTGGATCAGTTGGTTGGGGTCCGGAGTGGTTATAATGAGAGTTTAGGAATTTAGCCTTTTAAAGTAGCTGAATAGTTGAGAAAGTCAACTGAGAGTTGACTTATTGGTAAACGACCCCGGAATGCGGATTTTATGGCTCGAGTAGCTTCTTTAGGTGATTTGGGACTTAGGAGTGTGTTCAGAATATTTTTGTGATGTCCGGTGCGGAATTAGGCTTGAATTGGCGAAAGTTAGTTTTTGGCGATTTCTGGTCGGTAGTGGAAAATAGGCTATCGAGGTTGGAATGGAATTCCGGAAGTTGGAATAGTTTCTTAATGTCATTTTGGATATGTCTGCAAAATTTCAGGTTAATCAGAGGTGTTTTGGTTGGTTTCGGCATAGTTGGCAAAAATTAGAAGTTTCATAATTCTTAGGCTTGAATTTGATGTAAATTTGGTGTTTTCGTATTTTTTTTGGTATTCCGAAGGCTCGACTAAGTTTGAATGATGTTATGGAATATGTTGGTATGTTTGGTTGGGGCCCCGAGGGGCTCGGGATTGATTTCGGATGGTTGACGGGGAGTTGGAGTGATTTTTGGAAAATCTGTTGTTTTGGTTTGCTGGTGTTTTCGCACCTGCGGAAGGGGAGTTGCAGGTGCGATCTCGCAGGAGCGGAAGGATGGTCGTAGGCGCGAGTTTTGGCTGTTAAGTTAGTTATCGTAGGTGCGTACCCTGGGACAGCAGGTGCGGAAATGACTGTGCATAACAGTATAAAAGGACCCCCTCCGCGAAATTTATTAAGTTTTCATCAAATTTGCATGCGGGAGGAGTCCATTGAAGGTGGTTTTGAGAGGGAATTTCAAGGTTCTTCAGCAAAGGTAAGTTCTTTGATTTTTAATCCCGTTCCTATGATATTTTGTTAAAATTGGTCTTGAAAATCTAAGGATTTGGGTTGGAAAAAGTTGGAAAAATGGGAGGAAAGAATTGGGATTTCTTTTGAGGTTTTGGAATGGCAATTGTGGTCCGATTTTAGTGTTCTTGGTATGTATAGAATCGTGGGAGGACGACGTTTCCATTGATGTAAAAAATTTTTGATTTTGAGACGTGGACCCGGGGCTCGGGTTTGGCCGAATTTCGAATTTTTGTTTAATTTGATGATTTTCGACTAGGTTGTGTTCCTTGAGTATATATTGATGATGTTAACTGGTTTTTGGCTAGATTCGGAGCAATTGAGAGCCAATTTGAGGGTCAAAGTCATAGTGGAATAGTGTCGCGGCCTGGTTGAGGTAAGTAATTGTCTTAAATCTTGTCCTGAGGGTATGGAACCCCGAACTGCATTATTTTCTCACTGAATTTGGAATGGAGCAGATGTCGAATGACGAATATGTTGCACGTATTGGTTTTTTGATTGGAATAGGTTCTCTCTGCGGCAACTAATGAGTTGTATATGAACTCAAAATCTTATATTAAATTATGTTCTAATGATTTGTGAAATATTTGGGCTATAAGCCGTGTTTGGGGCCTCGTGCCGATATGGTTAGACCCTTCGAGGGTGTGTTACTGCTGTTTTCCTCACTACCTGTTGATGGTTTTACTCAGCATCATTGTGCATACTGTTTTATTTGAAACTCAGCCTGATTTACACTACATGAGCATTAAAATGATGTTTTCGGGTCGAGTACCCCGTTCTACTACTTCGCCCGAGGTGCTTTTCGAGTGGTTCCACCGAGTGTGGCCGAGGGCCAAAGTGATGGTGAGGTGCTGAGTGATATTAGAACTTGGGCTGAAGGAGCCGCTCCGGAGTCTGTACACAGCCCCCAGTGAGCGCACCGAGTGCGAGTGATTAAGTGATTGGGAGGCATGAGTGGCTGTGAGATGCTCAGTGATTGTGAGGTGCTGAGGGATTGTGAGGCATGCCCGAGGGGCTGATTATAAAACATGTTTTTGCCCGAGGGGCTACTTATGATTTTACTATATTCATTTGTATACCAAATCTTTGTTTTAAAGTTGTTAAAAAATGTGCATTGTTTTAAGGACTTTTATGAAGTTGATTTCTAAGGCATGACGATTTCGTATATTTGTGTATACTATTGGAAAGTAAGGTTGTGTATATTGTCACTTGATGACATTGATTTTTATGCGATTCCTTGCTACTTAGACTTTATTTATTTCCATTACTACTGAGTTGGCGTACTCACATTACTCCCTACACCTCTGTGTGCAGATTCAGGAGCAGATATCGAGCATTAGCTTTTATATATATATATATATATATATATATTGCAGCGGAGCCGGATCGTGGGGATATAGAGGTAGATGGTCAGCATTCGCAGCATCTCTGATTTCCCTTCCTGTTGTACTTAGCTTTGATTCAGAATTTTTGTATCATAATACTTTATTTTGGCTTATTTCACTAGATGCTCATGACATGTTGGCTCTGGGTTTTGGGGATGGCAGTACTGTATATATATAAAACTTGCCTATTATGTTAAGTAAACTTTCTGTATATTGTTATGAATTGCTTGAAACTTAAATGGGATTTTGAAAATGAATTGTGAACGCGCGGTAGTCGGCTAGCCTAGTTCCACGATAGGCGCCATCACGGCCAGTTAGGATTTGGGGTCGTGACACAAGAAATTTACAAATATAAAAAAAGCATGTCCGAAATACAACTGGACAAGGAAATTTAAAATGAGACAGATATAGTATGAAGGTGACTCTGTCAGCTGCGGATCGCCTCTGGATGGTGCAGCTCGCCTAAGTCTCCAAATCCTCCACATTGCTATGAGAGCACATATGCAATAAAATGCACAGCAAGTGCAGCATGAGTACAAAAACACGTGTACTTAGTAAGTCGCCCGCCTAACCTCAGAGAGGTAGTGGCGAGAGGGAAAATTAGACTCTTACTAAGGTCCGACAATACAACATATGAGAGAATATGATGAAATACAATAGACATGTAAGATAGTAAGCAACGAGTACATATCAACTACAGAAATCCAGGTAACCGCTGAGAATAAACAACAATGTACACTTTCCTCTTTCCCAAATACATGTCAAGCCAATACCAACAGATTAGTACCAAATAGTCAAGCGCACACAAGGGTAAGACAACCGGCCGGAGTCATAAGATAGTCACGCTCGTGCACTGCCGAAGGATCGATCAGCTCGTCCTAAAAGTGCACCTCTCAACCTCTCTATGCACTGCCGAAGGATCGATCGGCCCATCCCAACAGTGCATCTCTCAACCTCTCTATGCACTGCCGAAGGATCGATCAGCCTGTCCCAAAAGTGCGGCACTCGATCTCTCTATGCACTGCCAAATGATCGATCGTCCCGTCCTTAAAGTGCATATCTCAATCTCTCTACGCACTGCCGAAGGATCGATGGGCCCGTCCCAAAAGTGCGGCTCTCAATACAATAATCCTCTCGGTGCACTGTCGAGGGATCGACCGGCCCGTCACAAAAGTGCACCTCTCAATATAATACCGCTAGCCTGCTCGCGAATCATATATGCGACTCAGGTGCTCATAAGAATACATACACAAATACAGGGTATTCCTTCTCGCGAATCACTCAAGCGACTCCGGCACACAAAGTTACACATATCCACATAATAAATTTGTATTTTATCAAGAAAACTATTTTTCTCAGGAACATGGTAAAGTCTTTATTAAAAGAAACATGAAATATAGGTTTTGAAATTTTTTTTTTTTTGAAACTCATTTGTCCAGTTTTGTAATGCTCCATGATACAATCCAGTACAGGTAGACATATATTCACAGCGGAAATAATTTTCTTGTAGAAGGTTAACAATATGAACTCTAGTTTTCTTTTTAAACATTCAAATATGTTTTTGGTCATATTAGCAGTTTAATATTACATGAAGGGTTACAGGTACACACACAAAGCATGCTAGTAGGTCCTAGGCTACCCGGACATGGCATAATAGAAGCTACGCACGGACTCTCGTCACCTCGTGCGTACGTAGCCCTCGAAGATAATATCATATACTGAATTAATTCACCTAGGGGGACGATTCCCCCTCACAAAGTTAGAAAGGAGACTTACCTTGCTCCGAAATTCCTTAACAGGCCTCCAAGCCCTTACGATGACCCCAAACGTCGCACAACGCTCCGAAACTATCCAAACAACGAAAAGCCAATGAAAACATACTCTAATATTTGTAGCAATTCCAAATCATATACTTTCCCAACTCTGCTCAGTGAAATGACTAAAATGCCCTCGGGCCCACGTGCCAGGAATCCGAAATTTATCGAAGATATACCCTACCCATAGCGTTACTAACTCAAATATTCCATTTATTCTAATATGCATGGTAAATTCGTGGCTAAAATCCAAATTCCCATAATTCTAGGTTTCTTCAATATTTCCCAAATTTTCCTCAATTTCTACTACCAAATCTATGCAATAATCTTGCATTAAATTCAAAAACGGGAGGAATTTACTTACCTCATGATGCTTGGTGAAATCTCCTTTGAATGCTCTCCAAAATCTCCTATCCCGTGAAGAAAGTGAAGACAATGAACTAAATTCTCGCTTAAAAACAACCTGCCCATGCCCATTTTTCCTCACCTGCGGTCCTTCATCCGCACCTGCGATACCGCAGGTGCGACCAAATAACCCGCACCTGAGGTTTCCCTAATCTCCAGCCAAATCGCACATGCGTCCTACTTCCCGCACCGGCGGCTTCGCAGGTGCAAAATATTCATAGCACATGCGGTTCCCAGCCAACCCAAGCCCAAACTCGCACCTGCAGTCCAAGCCTCGAAGGTGCGGTTGCACCAGATGACAGCAGTTCAACCCTTCTTCCAACTTCAACTTTGATCCGTTAACCACCCAGAATCCACCCGAGACCTCCGGGACCCCGTCCAATCACACCAACATGTCCCAACACCTGACACGGACTTGCTCGAGCCCTCAAATCACATCAAACCATGCCGAAATCTCGAATGGCACTCAAATCCAATTCTTTAAGAACTTCGTCACGCCCCAAAATCGAGGGACGCGACCGGCACTTGATCGGGTGACCGCAGCCAAGCGAACCTGATTTGTCTTTCCTACCCATCGCGTTTCCCCATGTTTATAACATACATTATTTTTGTGTGAAACAATGAGATAAGCTTCAAAGTATGTGATTACCAGAATAAATCCAACTTTTTTCTCATTTTACATTCATATGCTAGATTTCCCAAAACATACATAATAGATACAACACTTCCCAATACGGACCACGATTACGAGCAAATACAACCACTGCCCAAAATATATATATACACCCACATAGTGTCTACGGAGCCTCTAAGAGTACTAGGAGTTTATAGAATACTTGCCGGCAACAAGGCCCCAGCTATACCTTACAATACATAATATATTCAAAAGGAGATGGCATGAACTACACATGACCCCGAGAAGAAGTAGGGCTCACCAGTAAAGCTGAGAAAGGATGAGGAGAAAGCTCCATTAACGGCAAGCTGAGCAACCTGCTATGGACCCACCTACATCCATATAAAAGATGCAGCGCCCCCGGCAAAAAGGACATTAGTATTGTGGAATAGTACTAGTATGTATAAAAAAACTTTATCCCAAGTACAATCAAATAGTACACAATTAAGTGACAGTAATAGAACCAATTTATCAATGCACGTGGAAAAAACAACCAAAATCAAACAAGTTTCACAATCTCTCTTTCTTCCCCTTTCAACATCATCGTATTCAAGATCTCATAGATTTTCATTTCAGTAGTGATAATGATCACATTCCATCCTTATTACCTCGGCCACCCTTATTACCTCGGCCACCTTTACTACCTCGGCCACCCTTATCACCACAAACCAGCAACCTTATTACTTCGTGTTGCGGCGTGCAACCTGACCCTGCCTGACAACTTATATTCACAACAACAACCGCAAACAATTACATCACAAGAATCATCATTTCAAGGAATACAAGTTCATATCAACAATTTATTTATTTGGGCCCAAGGAACCCTAACTCTCATCAAGTATAAATTCATGTACACGGTGTTGCCATGATCGTTCAACTCATTTACATCATTTCACAACACCCTTTCTGATTACTTTCCACGCACGACTTTTAGCCATCATATACATTTCCACACTTGGTCACATAAAGAATATTTCATTCATTACACGACCTTTCATATTGATACCCTTTTAGCATTTACGAGCTTTGCACAAAAGCAAATAGGCACATCAAAACACTTTTCACAACCACATATAGCACGGTAGCATGACAGTCAACTAGGGCAATCAGAGAATAGAATCTTACGTCTCAACACACTTGAACAATCAATTCACATATTTCTAAACAAGCTACACATGCCATATACTCAGACCCAACAAGAGGATTTTACGAAGGTTAAAGTTAGCCATACATACCTCGAATTGGGAGTTTTCCTTAATTTCTACTTCAAACCACCGGACCTTCTAGAACCTTCAATCTAATTCACAATGCGGCACATTTAAACTTAGGATTAGGAATCATGAACATGTCTTGAACTCATTTGAGCTTTCTATCAAACACTAGGTGTTCCTTTAGATTAAATAACCCCTTTTTAGTGAAAGGTTACTCCAACCTACTTTCCTTTACTAGATTATGATAAATTGGGTACATGCATGGAAGATTCTTAACCCTATCTTTATGAACTATCCTACCTATGTTTCATTTTAACAAATATCTAGAAATTAAGGTTAATGAGGTAGAAGCTTACCTCTTAGGGTGAAGAAATTTGTGTCCTTCTTGATTAGTTTCAAGCTTGAGTGAAGAAGGAAGACCAATTTGATGAAGTTGAGACTTTCTCTCTCTAGAACCCACTCTTTCCTCTCTCTAATATATCAGAAAATGGTAAGGAAATGAAGGGGAAGGGTGTTTTAATGAACTGGGGTCAATTTTTAAAAATTTGAAAAATAGAAGCCCGAAACAGGAATGCGGTCGCATTCCTGACATGCGGTCCGCATAATCGACCGCATAATGGCCCTCAAGATGGGCAAAAATTCAAAACACACTACCCAGGTATGCGACCATTGTGCGGTCCGCATAACGTGTATGTGATCGCATAATGCGTTGCATAACTTCCCTCCCAAAATCAAAAGCAGCAATGCGACAGCTATGCGGTCCACAGAACTGAAATGCGATCACATATTGGACCGCATAGTTGACTTGAATGGGTCAGTGATCTGCCCGTGTATGCGACCTTTATGCGGTCCGCATACACGTTATGTGATCGCATAGTGCGTCGCATAACACCTACTTTCTGGAAAATTTTATTCTTTAAGTCTCAGGGTACGTTTTACTCAATTTAGGTTCGTTTTACAAATTTCCACAATAAAAACCACTCGGGGACTCATTCGGGCATTGTATTTACACAAGAAAATTTTACGGGTGTTTACATCCTCCCCCCCTTAAAAATCATTCATCCTCGAATGAGGATTTTAGAAATCATTTAGTTTTGAAAGCATGATATGCAACTTCCAAATTTTCACTAACTCAAATATTTCAGTAAATTTCGCCAGAGTTCCCTTTGTAATTAGACCTATCTACCTGTCAGAGAGCCCCCGAAACACATTTCCAAGCATCATTCATCAGTTTTAATCACCCAATATCTCACACACAACATTGTTACCTTTACAACTTGCAAATATTCAATCATTTTATCAACTACACATAGTTCTTTCTTCTTATTGTCAAGCCCCGAAATCCCACCATCGGGCCATGATGGCGCCTACCATTGAACCTGCTAGACAAGCAAACGTGTATAGATAAACTAGCATATTAACATCAATTTAACATAATAAACTAAAATGGTTCACAATTTAACAGTGGAAATAAATATGGTTTCAAGCTAAATAAGGACAACATAATACAATGACGCATAAATTTTCCCAAACTCTGGAGTCACAAACTCACGAACTGTGTATAAGAGTGCTAAATACAAGTCTAAAAAGGAAATACATAACTGTCTCTGAAACTAGAGGAAAAACAACACAAAAATGAAGACATAGGGATGGGAGAGACGCCAAGGCCCAGGAACGCCAGCGGGTGTACCTTGAAGCCTCTAGGATAAGCTGGAAGACACTCCCACTAATGATGTCCTCCGGGTCCGGCTGCGTAATCTGCACAACATAAAGAAGTGCAGGTGTAGCATCAGTACAACCGACCTTTGTACTAAGTAAGTGCCGAGCCTAACCTCGGAAAAGTAGGGACGAGGCTAGTACACGACAACAAAATGTACCTGGGCAGTTCAATTGTATAGAAGAAACTAAACAAGAATACAATTACGGGTAGAAACGAAAACAACAGTCGAAAATATCTGAAAATAATAACGGGAATTGACAACACAGATTAAACAGTGAAGGATACGGCACGTCATGTCCCTCGTGCATAATAATATAAACACGGCACGGAATGTCCCCTCGTGCATAAACAATATAAGCATGGAACGGAATGTCCCCTCGTGCATAAATAATATAAGCATGGCACGGAATGTCCCCTCGTGCATAAATAATATGAGCATGGCACAGAATGTCCCTTCGTGCATAAACAATATAAGCATGGCACGGAATATCCCCTCGTGCATAAATAATATAAGCATGGCATAGAATGTCCCCTCGTGCTCAAATAATATAAGCATGGCACGGAATGTCCCCTCGTGCATAATAATATAAAACATGGCACGGCATCACCCTTCGTTCTTCAACACTCTTCGTCACCCAAACAGCAATCACAACCAAGGGCAAGGAAAATAAACAGAATAAAAATAGAAATCCCGGCAAGGGAACATCAACTAAACAATTAAATCCCGGCAAAGGAACATCAACTAACAATTAAATCCCGGCAAGGGAACATCAATTAAACAATTTAGGCTCTGGCAAGGGAATATATACGTAATAAGCTCTGGCGAACCCTAAGAAGCTCTGGCGATAGCATAGGCGATTTCCAGGTGAGTCGTACCTTGCTGCTGCCATGGCCAATGTGGCCGGCGGCCAGCCTTCCTCCGCTGGTCGGCCTTCCCCCACCCTCGCCCAACCTTCTTCTACAACAAACACGATTACTACACCCATAGATTACTCAAATCTGCTAAAACCTAGCGTCATAAATACTCCCATGCACGTAAAAGTTGCTGCCCAGAAAAATATCGAGCCAATTCCTATGCGCAAGGTTTCATTCTTGAATGGACAACCTCTTGTCAAGTTTAAGGAATCAGAAGTAGATCGCATGAACATAATTGAAGGGCTCCAATATGCGAGTGGTTCCTAAATTCGCGTATGGATGGCCAGATCTTGCGGAAATTCGTAGAATTGTTCCTATTCAATGTGGGATCAAAGGAGAATGTAATATTGGGTTTTTGAGAGACAGGCATGTGCTTATAAGGCTCACATTATGGCAGGATTTCATAGATTTTACTTCGAGGAGTGCTTACTATGTGAAGGATAACACTGGAGAGGAATTTGAATTAAGGCCTTTTATATATGATGCAAAGTTCAAAGCTGGAGAAGAAACACCCATGGAAATGCCATGGATATCCTTTCCAGGGCTGTTACCTACCTTTTATGTGAAGGAATGTTTGTTCTCTCTTGCTTCTGCTGTGGGGAAACCGTTACACCTTGATATGGCTACACTTAACAAAACTAGACCTAGTTGTGCAAGGGTTAAAGTATTAGTTGATTTGTTAGCTCATCATCCTAAGAAGGTGAGGATGGACATAGAGAATGACTTTACTGGTGAAATAAGATCTGAATGGGTCAATATAAAATATGATACAATGCCAAAATACTGCAAAAATTGTAAATTGCAAGGCCATGATGATCGTGAGTGTTGGCATCTGCATCCAGTAGAGAGGTCACAACACAATGAAGAACATACTGTGGTTGAAAAGGGCAAGCATAATGAACCATTGATGATTCTGTCAAGTGGAAGAGTGGTAGGTAATGTAGGAGAACAATGGAAGGAGGTTAGAGATAATAGAACAAAACACACTATAAATCAAGTTAAAGATCAAGGTGTAACTGGGAAGGAAATTGTACCAGTTGATAATCCTGGAAATCAACAACCAAAGGATACAGGTGGTTGTGATGTGGGCAATGATAAGGAGATTGTTCCAGTTACTGGAGTGGCCAAAGATCATATTGCAACGGCTAACAAGTTTGCAATTCTAGAGGTAGACAATGAAGATAATATGGAGAACAATCAATTGGTTGCAATTGATGGGAATAACATGGAAAATAGTACTAGACCTAATCCTGAAAATACTGGGAGTCTTAATCCTGCTGCTGGATCTACTCCTAAGTTAAAAGGGAAAGGTAGTACAAGAAAAGATATGGATACAAATAATACAAGGATAGAGAAAGAGACGATGGAAGGGCGTAAAGAAACAACAGCAGATTGGGTTAGTAGAACTTTCAAAGATAATATGGTACCAACAAACCAGTCATACCAAGAAGTGCCAATACAATCAGTTTTTATGGAGCAAATAGAAGGAATACCAATGGAAAAGGAAAGACAACAATTAGTTAGTGGAAGTCTTTGGGCTGATCAAGAGGAACAATTCTCAGATGAAGAACTACCAGAAGGAGTCATAGGGGAACCAGAATCAACAGATGAAGAGAATGAAGAAGAAGAACAAAGAGTGAATGGCAAAAGCAACAAGGATCATGGGNTCAAGGGATCCAAAAGTTGGAAAGGAATTGGGGGATAACCCTAACCCTAACACTAAGGATATAGGAGGGCAGCATGATATGAGAAATAATAAAAAAAGGTTTGGTTTCAATACCAAACAACACTTAAATGACTGAACATGCAGAGGATAAAGGGGATGATGACAACACTGAGCCTAAAAGGAAGGATCTGGATGCTGAATCCACTACTCAGAATCTCAAGAACATTGCTAAACAAGGTTATTTGTCTCCAAGGTACATGGACAAAGGTAAATCAGCTGGAAAGGGAAGGAAGAAACAGCATAGAGATAGCAACCAAAGTGGAGTCCTTGGGGTTCAAACAAGAAGAGCCTTATCTAAACCTCAACGTTGATCATGAATGCACTGATATGGAATGTGAGATCTGTGAAGACAATGCAAGCCTTTGAGAGGCTTATCATCATGCAAAGACAGAATCATTTCAAATTTATAGGTATTATGGAGCCAAAGCAAAAAAAAAGTAAGCTGGAGAGATATAGGAGAAGAATTGATATGTTACAAGCCTTTACCAATGTAACAAATAAAATCTGGGTGTTTGTGGATGATGAGCATGGAGTTGAAGTGATTTCTGACTTGGAGATGCAACTGACTTTGAAATTTACAAACATGAACACTCAACTATCATTCATAGTCACCTTTGTTTATGAAGAGTGTGATGCTAATGACTGTATTGAATTATGGGACAGCTTGTATAATTTGGCTAGGGATATGACCATGCCATGGTTAGTTGGGGGAGATTTCAATGTTATATGGGATGAGGAGGAGAAGTTTGGTGGTCTTCCAGTGCATTTACTTCCGAGACCTCCTCCTTCTTCTTCTGTATGCTATCAATTGACCCTAATTGGATGGCCTCTCTTGCCGCTTGCAATGCTTCCATTGATTGTACTTTACCGGGTTTTATGCCATATACTAAGAAATCCTGAATCTTGACTAGCTCGGTGAATTTCCGTCCCGTCATTCTCAACATCTTTTCAATGTATATTCCATCCTGGGCTGTGAAGAAATACTTGATTATTTCATTGTCGTACAACGGATGTTGCACAGGGGGTTGCCTCTTATCTCCAGCAAAGTGCAAACTCTTGGAATGACTCGGATGGTTTTTCTTGAGGTTCACCAGTGCGAACCATTCAGGAGTGGCCTCTTTGTTGAATCGAAAATGATTGATGAGTTCCTCTGCCATATCTTGCTAATTTTCCAATTCCGTGGATCTTTTCGAGTACACCAGGTGAGTGCTTCTCCCATAAAACTTCTTACAAATAACTTCATCCTTAGCTTCTCGTTCCTCCACACTCCGACTAACTTGTCACAATATGCCCTAAAATGTGCATGAGGGTCCCCCGTCTAATCAAAGATATCAAACATTAGCGGTTTGTACCCTGCTAGAATATCCACATATGGATGAATACACATATCCTTGTAGTCCAAACTTTAACTTCCCCGTGAAACTTGAAGACTCTTCATTTTCCTTCTCAAAATTTGTAATTGTTCAGATACTAACACTTCTTCCTTATGCATGGCTTACCTCTCCATCTCGTCGTACTGGTCAATCTCCTAAGGCACCCCGACGATGACAAATGTTGTAAAGGTAGGTTCAGAATAGGAATATACAAGGGAATATATTGCTCATGGGTGGTGGCATGTGCAAAAGATATGTGTAACGAGCTCGAAAAACACACTTATATTATCGTCGCTAATCAAATATAATATAGTATAAATATCATATGCACGAAGATTGACTTTAAATAGTATTCTCGTAGTTTCTAGCTTTGTTTCTATCCAAGATGATCAACAATTGAGATTAATATGATTTCTAACTAAAATTAACTAGGCGTCTAAAGTTGTTGACCAGTGACAATTGAAACAAGCATAAGCAAGGAAGTTATCAATGGGAGAAAATAGGGATTGGTAGGATAGGTACAAGATAATTGTTGGGATCTAACTCTGGATAATATACTTCTATTGTTTAAGTGAGTCTCTCGAATTCACTCATATATTAGTCCAAATGTTCACTAAAAACTCCTCTCTCGATAAAAGTTTAACCTAACAAGATGAACCAATTAAAGTACATGAAGATATGCAAGAATGCGTAGTGCATTGGTCTTTAGGAACTCTTTTGGTTTTCTTATAACTAGGTTTAATCAATGATTCAACTAGCCTCTTTTGATTATATAGAAGAATTGTTGAACTCAACCAACATTGTAACAAAAAGATATCACAAGTTATCCCTCTCTTGATTACATAAATAAGTAAATATAGATGCAACAGTTAAATCATCCAAAAACACTTCAATTCATAAACTAGAGTAGTCTACAAACATTCATCAGTGCACCAAATCCATTAAACCCTAAAGGGAACTACTCCATATATATAAAGAAATTTATCATAAATAAAATTAAAGTATAGGAAAACATAAATTCAATCCACACTTGGGTCTTGAGTGAGGAAGGAATGATGAAATCCTTGTGATTGTATTCTTCCAACTCCTCCTTAGCCTCCTTAGGTAAAAGAAATATGTCAAAAGTCCAGAAAATAACATTTTCCCATGTATTTACACCAAGTAGGGTTAGGCTAAGACTAAATCACCTTTTCCTAGCCAAAATAGGAAAATAACTCTGTAAAAATTGCACATGTGCGCCGTATGGGACGACGCGCCATGTGGGCATTAGTGAAGAAATGAAGAGAACTCAACATCTGACAGGTAGAAGGATTTGGGCAGCCGCGGCGCACTACGCGCCTCGGTTGTGGGGTTTTCTTAGATTCCGGATCAAACTTCTATTTTTGATATCCAGACTTGGTCCTAGACTCCCGAACACACTCTCAACTTAATCCCTTGGGCTTTTTACTCAAACTTCATGTAACGACCCGATCGGTCGTTTTGTGTTCTAGCGCGTCGTTCAGCGGTTTAAAGTTCTGAGCAGCTTTGTTTCAGGTACTATCACCCATGGGCGTTGTCAGAATTTAATTTTAGGAAGTTTAGAGTTGGTTTGGAAAGAAAATTCTCATTTTAGAAGCCTTAAGTTGGAGAAATTAACTAAGATTGGAATTTTAATTTAACGATCTCCGAATCAACATTTAAAGGTTCCAACAGGTTCGTATGATGATTTCGGACTTGGGTGTATGTCTGGATCAGGTTTTGGATAACCCGGGAGCGTTTCGACGTATGTTGTGGAAGTTAGCATTTTAGAAGGATTTCATGAATTTGGGGTTGGAGTGCATATCAGTGAGGTTGATGTCCGTTTGGGACTCCGAGTCTGGGAATAGCTCCGTATGGTGATTCTGGAGTTGGGAGCGCGATCGAAAGTGAATTCGTATGTCCGGAGGTCATTTTGAAGTCATTTGGGTAAAGATAGAAGTTTGAAGGTTTTTGGGAAATCCGACCGAAAGTGAAGGTTTTGATATAAAGGTCGGAATGCGATTCCGGAAGTTGGAGCAGGTTCGTAATGTTGAATATGACTTGTGTGCAAAATTTGAGGTCAATCAGACGTGATTTGATAGGTTTTGGCATTGGATGTAGAATTTTTAAATTCTAAGTTTGTAAAGACCCGTAAAATTTTCTTGTTTAAAAATAATGCCCGAACGAGTCCCCGAGTTGTTTTTATTGTGGAAATTTTTAAAATGGACTTAAATAAAGTAAAAAGTATCCCGAGACTTAAAGAATAAAATTTTCCAGAAAGTAGGTGTTATGCGACGCACTATCGCATAACGTGTATGCGGACCGCATAATGGTCGCATACACGGGTAGATCACTACCCCATTTGAAGTCAACTATGCGGTCCAATATGTGATCGCATTTCTGTTCTGCGGACCGCATAGCTGTTGCATTGATGCCTTTGATTTTTGGAGGGAAGTTATGCGACACATTATGCGATTGCATACACGTTATGCGGACCGCACAATGGTCGCATACATGGGTAGTGTGTTTTGAATTTTGGCCCATCTTGAGGGCCATTATGCGGTAGATTATGCCGCATTTCTGTGTCGGGCTTCTAGTTTTCCAATTTTAAAAACTGACCCCAGTTCATTGAAACACCCCTCCCCTTCATTTTGTTACCATTTTCTGATATATTAGAGAGAGGAAAGAGTGGGTTCTAGAGAGAGAAAGTCCCAACTTCATCAAACTGGTCTTCCTTCATCACTCAAGCTTGAAACTAATAAAGAAGGACACAAATTTCTTCACCCTAAGAGGCAAGCTTCTACCTCATTAACCTTAATTTCCAATTTTTTGTTAAAATGAAACATGGGTAGGATAGTTCATAAAGATGGGGTTAAGAATATTTCATGCATGTACCCAATTTATCATAATCTAGTAAAGGAAAGTAGGTTGGAGTAACCTTTCACTAAAAGGGGTTATTTGATCTAAAGGAACAACTAGTGTTTGATAGAAAGCTCAAATGAGTTCAAGACATGTTCATGATTCCTAATCCTAAGTTTAAATGTGCCGCATTGTGAATTAGATTGAAGGTGCTAGAAGGTCCGGTGGTTTGAAGTAGAAATTAAGGAAAAATCCTGATTCGAGGTATGTATGACTTACTTTAACCTTCGTAGAATCCTCTTGTTGGGTCCGAGTATACGACATGTGTACCTTGTTTGGAAATATGTGAATTGATTGTTCAAGTGTATTGAGACGTAAGATTCTATTCTCTGATTGCCCCAGTTGACTGTCATGCTACCGTACCATATGAGGTTGTGAAAAGTGTAGACATGTAATTTTTTATTCTCCCCGAAATTTTATACATTTTACGTTTAATATTTAATTTAGGTTTAATATTGTTATTTTAACTAGTTTTAACTCTTTTACTTTATTTTAAGTACAAAAATTGAAAATTACAAAAATAGTTCAATATTTCTCTATTTAATTCACATATTAGGTATTTTAGAAGGATATATTACTTTGGACCTTTTTTATTTTAATATAACCTTTGAAAATACCAAAAGTAGTTTAAATTTTTGTTTTTAGTTTCATTTTAAATATAATAATTTATTAAAAATAATTAAGATCTATTTTATATTTTTCTTATAAGTATTTTAGAAGTTAAATAAAATTTTCAGCGTTTTCTTAGCCCAATTTTATAAATTTAAAGTTTAATTCAAACCAATCCATGAACCCCTTAGCCCAAATAGCCCTTAGCCCAAACCCACTTCCCTAAATAACACCCTAACCCTAGATGCATCTTGAACCGGGGACACCCTAAAAAAACTCTAATCTTCAGCACCTAACCATCGATACCCAAAAAACCCCAACCCGAATATTACACACACAGCCGCCATTTCACTCCCCTCTCCGTCAGGCCGCCACCTCCCTCAACCACTGTCGCCACACCCCTAATCTCCAGCCACCTACACTAACAGACCTTCCACAACCTAAGAGACATACAAAAACATAAAACCCCACCCAACAGCCGTCTCCCCCTCCTCGTCCCCTCACGCCTCTCACGCCGGCAGCAACACCACACGGCCGCCGGCAGCAACACCACACGGCCGCCGGCTCCCCGTTTTCACACCAGCCTCATCAGAAACAGCCGCCACCAGACCCGCCAGGAAGCAGTCCCATACCACCAGACCTCTCACTCCTCCGCCATCTCAAATCCAAACTCGCCGGAATCAATGGCGTGAAAAAGAGAAAATAGTCTGTCGGAGGGATGAAACAGGAGTAAACGAAGATCAAAAAATTTGGAAATATGTTGGTTTCAACTTGAAACCTTCACATCTGCTCGAGTCTAGCTAGTTTTAGGATTTCTGACGAGCATCTAAACTAAAGAAATTTGAGGCTGTGAGGTTATTCGGTTGAGGCTTCCATTCATCGCTTGTCGTCTCTGGTTGGAGGTTCTTGCTTGGTCGAGGTAAACAATCAAAGGTCCACACACGCCTCTCTAACGTGAATTGTCTGAATTGATTTATTTGGTATTAAATTTGGTGCATGAAACATTCTGATTATCTATCTTGATTCTAGGTGTTAATGAACGCTTTGTCTTCTTAACTTAATGTGTTTGATATCAATATTGGCTTTCTCATCAGGCAACTAAAGCTAATGAATACTAATGGTTTGGGTTAAGATTTAAAGGATAAGGAATGTTTTGACTATGAATAACTTATTCGATTTTATCTGGTTTAATTGAAATCGGTAGGATCATGTTAGGGCCGATCATGTTCGGGTAGGAAAATTTTAGGATTTCGTTTGTTTAATTTTGAAGCGAGAGGTTGTCCCTTTAGTCAATTAAATTTATCTGGGGAATATTCCGAAGCATTTGTAAATATTTGATTCCGGGGAATGCCCCGAAGAACTTTGTAAATATGTTGGAGACCATGATAAGCATTTTGATAAGTCGTACTATAGGTTAGTTTAGGATTTTGCTTTTCATTTCTATTTTTCATTTTTCTTTTATTAGGTGGGGCGACCTCGACCCCTTTGCGTTTTTATTTTCCTTTTTCTGTGTTTTAACCTCAATTTGAATATCTTAAAAGCCAATTTGATCATGTACGCAACCGTACTTGTTACGGGACTCGGGGAATGCCTAACACCTTCTCCCCGAGTCAAATGAACCCCCGTACCCTGAACCTCTGGTGCAAACTGGTTTAAGATTCAAATGTTGTTTGAAGGTAATTTTTTATTTAAAAAGAAAACGGTGACCTAGCACACCGAAATCAAATGTCAGGTGGCGACTCTCTCATCCTTTAAAACACAATTTTTGTCACTTTCAAAATTGAAAACCCTATCGAGCTTTACAAAAAAAATTTATTTATTTAAGAGTTTAATTTTTGTGAAAAAAGGGGTGTGACAAAAAGTGTTTTGATGTGCCTATTTCATTCTGTGCAAAGTTCGTAAATGCTAAAGGGTATCGATATGAAAGGATGCGTAATGAATGAAAGATTGTTGATATGCCCAAGTGTGGAAATGTATATAATGGCTAAAGCCCGTGTGTGGAATGTAATGAAAAAGGGTGTTGTTAAATGATGTAAATGAGTGAACGATTATGGCAACACCGTGTACATGAATTACTACTTCATGAGAGTTATGGTTCCTTGGGACTAAATAAATAAATTGTTGATATGAAATTGTATTCCTTGAAATGATGATTCTTGTGATGTAATTGTTTGTGGTTGTTGTTGTGAATTTAAAGCGGGGTTGGGTTGCGCGCCACAAGATGAAGTAATAAGGTTGATGGGTTGTGGTGATAAGGGTGGCCGAGGTAATAAATGTGATCATTATCACTACTGAAATGAAAATCTATGAGCTCTTTAATACGATGATGTTGAAAGGGGAAGAAGGAGAGATTATGAAACTTGTTTGATTTTGGTTGTTTCTTTCCACGTGAATTGATAAATTGGTTCTATTACTCTCTCTTAGTTGTGTTCTATTTGATTGTACTTAGGCTAAAGTTTTTTTATACATACTAGTACTTTTCCGCAGTACTAACGTCCCTTTTGCCGGGGGCGCTACATCTTTTATATGGATGTAGGTGGGTCCATAGAAGGTTGCTCAGCTCGCCGTTACTGGTGCGTTCACCTCATCCTTTCTCAGCTGTACTAGTGAGCCTCACTTCCTCTCGGGGCCATGTGTAGTTCATGCCACCTGCTTTTGAGTATATTATGTATTGTAAGGTATAGTCGGGGCCTTGTTGCCGGCAAGTATTGTATAAAATCCTAGTAATCTTAGAGGATCCGTAGACACTATGTGGGTGTATATATATATTTTGGGCAGTGGTTGTATTTGCTCATAATCGTTGTCCGTATTGGGAAGTGTTATATCTATTATGTATGTTTTGGGAAATCTAGCATATGAATATAAAATGAGAAAAAGTTGTATTTATTGTGCTAATCACACAGTTTTAAGATTATCTAACTGTTTCACATAAATAATGTATGTTCTAAACACGGGGAAAAGCGATGGGTAGGAAAGGCAAATCAGGTTCGCTTGGCTGGGGTCACCCGGTCGAGTACTGGTCACGTCCCTCGATTTTGGGGCGTGACAAACTTGGTATCAGAGCCTAAGGTTTTAAAAGTGTCCTAGGATGTATCGGAGTCGTGTCTAGTAGAGCCCTTCATATCGGTGCGTTGTCGACCACATCTATAATTAGGGGGCTACATGGACATTTAGGAAAAAAGCCTTTTTATTGTTATTGTACATCGTTTGGTGAAGTGGAAAGTGAGAATATTCTTGCCTAACTCGTCCTCTGTTCCAAAATTATCAGTGATGGCACCAAATAAGAGAGCTCGACTCGGCTTAGAGGCCAATGCCGCCCCAACTGTAGCCGTAAATTCTGTACCCGATGGTGCGGGTGAGAGCGAATCCCCGACCTTGAATCCATCTAGCCTATCTGTTCCAGATCAGAGTGTTCCTATTCCTGCTGCGATGGAGGGTGCTACAACCCCTCATGCCGATATTCCTGATCCTTCTTCGGTTCCAGCTTCAGGTCTCGGTACTTCCGATGGGGACGTTAGGGAAGCTATTCATATGTTGACCCAATTCGTGGCCGCTTAGGCCCAAAAATCTCATGTTGCCCCTGCGTCCTCTAGCGGACAGGGAGATTCTGCCGGTTCTAGAGTCAACCAGTTTCTGCGGTTGGACCCTCCAGAGTTCTCAGGTATTGATCCAGAGGCCAATCCGCAGGACTTTATAGATGAAATGTACAAGACTCTTCGGCTTATGAAGGATACAGAAACAAAGGGGGTTGCGTTAGCCTCTTATAGGCTGAAGGGAGCAGCTTATTCCTAGTTCGAGATGTGGGAGGATTCCCGTGGGGAGGGAAGTCCTCCGGCGAGATGGGATGAGTTCGTTAATACTTTCATGGATCACTTCTTGCCTGCCGAGACTATTGCAGCCCATGCCACAGAGTTTGGGGTTCTCAAGCAGGGAGATGAGTGTGTGGGAGTACCACATGGAGTTCGTGAGGTTGTCCAAGTACGCTCCTCAGTTGGTATCGACTATGGATGCCAGAGTTCAATGGTTTGTTCAAGGCCTCAGTCCCTTGGTTGTGAATGAAGCTTCTACAGCTGCCTTGCACTCAGACATGAATTATGGTAAGATAGTGGGATTCGCCCATGCCACGAAGGCCAGAAAATTGAAGATAAGGTCGGAGAGGGAGAGTATTAGCAAGGCCCCGTCAGCGGGCCACTCGGAGAGTTAAGTTGGAGGAGGGAGACCAGTTCAGGGGAGAGGACCATCGGGGCCATCGCAGTTTTATGCTCAGTCCTCATCCAGTGCACTACCATCAGTGCCCCGTTATCAGCAGAGCAGTCACTGGTGGTCAAGATCAGGTAGCAGGAGACCCCATCAACTCGGTCGTCCAGGAGGGAGGTTCCAGCAGTAGAGGAGGGCTCTGTGCCCTAACTGTGGGAGGTTCCATACCGAGCCTTGTTACCTGGATATCCCCATATGCTACGGGTGTGGGGTGAGAGGTCATATTCAGCGGGATTGTCGTGTGCCCAGTCATGGCATGGGCAGTGGTTTTGCGCAACCGTCTGATTGTTCAGTCGCCATATCTTCAGGGCGTCCTCCAGCTCCAGCAGAGCGTGGTGCAGTTAGGGGTGAAGTTTGAGGTTGAGGTGGACCCAGTCGCTTCTGCCTTGAGTGGTCGCCAGAGTGCGGAAGCTTCTCCAGATGTTATCACAGGTATTCTAACTGTTGAAGCACTTGGTGTGTATGCTATTATTGATCTGGGGTCCTTTTTGTCATATGTTACCTCATTTATTGCTTCAAGTTTTGGGATAAAACCCGAACAACTTCCTGAGTCGTTCTCTGTGTCGGATCCTGATGGTGATTCCATCACAGCCGAACGAGTCTGTAGGAATTGTGTTGTCATGGTGTGTGGACGAGATACCACGACCGATTTTGTCGAACTTGGGATGGTAGATTTTGATGTTATCATGGGGATGGATTGGCTTTACTCATGCTTTGCTAAACTCGACTGTCGAACCAGAATTATGAGACTAGAGTTTCCTAACGAGTCAGTTATTGAGTGGAAAGGGAATGGTGTGGTGCCAAAGGGTAGTTTTATTTCCTACCTTAAGGCCTCGGAGATGATTAAAAAGGGGTGTGTTTATCATTTGGTCCGGGTTGCTGACACCACTTCAGAAGTGTCTGCCCCCGAGTCCGTCCCAGTCGTGAATGAGTTTCTTGAAGTATTTCCGGAAGAGCTTCTAGGGATTCCGCCAGATAGAGAGATCGATTTCGGGATTGATGTATTGCCAGATACGCAACTAATATCTATTCCACCACACAGAATGGCGCCAGCGGAGTTGAGAGAGTTAAAGGTGCATTTTAAAGACTTATTAGAGAAGGGGTTCATTCGGTCGAGTGTGTCGCCGTGGGGCGCTCAAGTTCTTTTCGTCAGGAAGAAGGATGGGTCACTTTAGATGTGTATTGATTATCGCTAGCTGAACAAAGTCACTATCAAAAACAATTATCCATTGCCTCGAATAGATTATTTGTTCAACCAATTGCAGGATGCGAGTTTCTTCTCCAAAATTGATTTACGGTCTGGGTATCACCAGTTGAAGATCAGAGAGCAGGATATTCCTAAGACCGCCTTCAGAACTCGTTATGGCCATTTTGAATTTTTGGTAATGTCCTTTGGACTGATCAATGTTCCAGCAGCTTTCATGGATCTTATGAATGGGGTTTTCAAACCGTTTCTTGACTCCTTCGTGATTGTTTTTATTGATGACATCCTTGTCTACTCGTGGAGTCGGGAGGATCATGCTAATCACCTCAGGGCAGTTTTGCAGACACTTCATCAGCACCAATTGTATGCCAAGTTTCCAAAATGTGAATTTTGGCTGGAGTCAGTCACAATTTTTGGTCATGTTGTTTCTAGAGAAGGGATTAAGGTTGATCCCCAGAAGATCACATCGGTGAAGGATTGGCCTAGACCAACGACCCCGATAGAGATTCGCAGCTCTTGGGTCTAACCGGGTATTATCGAAGGTTTGTGGAGGGGTTATCTACCCTCGCCTCCCCATTGACTAAATTGACGTAGAAGGGAACTAAGTTCCAATGGTCTGACGCTTGTGAGAAGAGCTTTCAGGAATCGAAATCAAGATTTACTTCAGCACCGGTGTTAACTTTGCCAGAAGACACAGAGGGATTTGTTGTTTATTGCAATGCTTCAAGGGTTGGTTTGGGATGTGTGTTGATGCAACACGGGAAGGTTATAGCCTATGCTTCTAGGCAACTCAAGAATCACGAAAAGAATTATCCAACACATGATTTAGAACTCGCGGCAGTTGTGTTTGCATTAAAAATCTGGCGGCATTATTTGTATGGGGTCCATGTGGACGTGTTCTCGGACCACAAGGGTATTCAATGTTTGTTCAAGCAGAAGGAGTTAAATTTAAGGTAGCGGCGATGGTTAGAATTGCTTAAGGATTATGATATGAACATTCTGTACCATCCGGGAAAGGAAAATGTAGTGGCTGACGCTCTCAATAGGAAGTCTAAGGTAGTTTGGCTCATTTGGAGGAAGATCAGAGGACGTTGGCTCGGGAGGTTTGTTAATTGGCTAGTCTGGGGGTCTGTCTCTCGACCTCAGACGAGGGGAAGGTCATGGTTCATAATGGGGCAAAATGTTCACTTGGGACGGAAGTCAAGGAGAAGCAGTTTATTGATCCAACATTGGCGTAGTTGAAGGAGGCAGTTTTGAATAGCAAGATTTCGACATTTTCACTCGTAAGCGATAATGGTGTTTTGTGGTGCCAGGGAAGGATATGTGTTCCTCATGTGGATAATCTTCGGGAGAGGGTGATGGCGGAAGTTCACAATTCCACGTATTCCGTGCACCCAGGATCTACGAAAATGTATCAAGATCTCCGAGAAGTTTATTGGTGGAGCGGTATGAAAAGATGTGTGGCAGACTTTGTGTCTCAATGTCCGAATTGTCAACAGGTGAAGGCCGAGCATAAGAGGCCTGATGGGCTAACTCAACTTATGGAAATTCAAATGTGGAAATGGGAAATGATCATGGATCTAGTGGTAGGGTTACTGATGCGAGACTAAATTGCATGGTTTAGCATGTGATATACCTTACATTTTATGAGCATTAATGATAAAATTACACTTGTTATGTGCTTAATGGAGTTTATTTTATGTGTAGGTGAATTGGAAATGGAAACGGAGCTAAAGGGATGCAAATACGTCAAAAATACGCAAAAGGAGACGCCCGGGCGATAGCCGGGCGTTTGCCCCATAAAGCCTGCCCCCCCTGGCGTTAGGGGGGCGTTTACCCCATAAGGCCTGGCCCCCCCTGGCGTTAGGGGGGCGTTAGGGCCATAACGCCAGGCCCCCCCTGGCGTTAGGGGGGCGTTAGAGCCCAAACGCCAGGGGTCCCCAGTTTCGCCCAATTCCGAGTTTGACGAGTTAAATGTTTCCCGGTTGAAATAGAAGTCTCCTACACAGTTAGGGTTCGCCCTAAGCCTATAAATAGACTCCTAAAACACAAATAAAAGAGGATTTTCATGGATCAATAGTAGACAAGAAGAGAAATTCCATTGAAGAGCAAGAACACGATTTCTACAATCTAGTATTTCTTACTTTATATTTCAATTATGCAATTGTTTGTAGTTTTGTTTAGTTTAAACATGAGTAGCTAAGTTTTAATCTAGGGTTTTGGTAGAACCCGTTGGGGATGAATTTCTTTTGATATTAATATATTTTGGTTGATTATTCTCTATTTGTTCAACTACGTTCTTATTGTAGTTAATTGAATGGCCATCAATTAGCTGTGCCTATTTAGTATGTATCTACTCGGGAGAGAGTGCATATTTAGGTAATTGTTTGAACAACACCACTCCTAGAGTATAGACGAAAGTCATAACCGAGGGTTTAGAGGTTGGATTAGAAATAACGATACCTCGGGTGCAGTTACTTCGCACTCAGCGCAAGTTTGACTCGATTTGGGTGATAGTGGATCGACTCTCGAAATCAGCTCACTTCTTGCCTGTCAAGTCCACCGATACTGCTGAACAATACTCTCTGTTGTATATCAAGGAAATAGTCAATCTTCATGGTACTCCAATTTCTATTATCTCAGATCGAGGAGCCCAGTTCACGGCTAATTTTTAGAGGAAATTTCAGCAAGGTTTGGTACTCAGGTAAATCTCAGCACAGCTTTCCATCCGCAGACTGATAGTCAAGCAGAGTGGACTATTCAAACACTTGAAGATATTTTACGGGCTTGTGTTACTTCAGGGGTAGTTGGGATGATTATTTATCGCTTATCGAATTTGCTTACAATAACAGCTTTCACGCTAGCATTCAGATGGCCCCATTTGAGGCATTGTACGGAAGGAGGTATATCTCCAATTGGGTTGTTCGAGATTGGTGAAGCAGAAATATTAGGGCCAGATCTTGTGCACCAGGCATTGGAAAAAGTCAGAGTCATTCGGGAGAGGATGAAAACCGCTCAGAGCCGTCAAAAATCCTATGCGGACGTTCGTAGAAGAGAATTGGAATTCCAAGTAGATGATTAGGTATTCTTGAAGGTATCTCCCATGAAAGGAGTGATGCGGTTTTGGAAAAAAGGGAAATTCAGCCCAAGGTTTGTCGGGCCATATCAGATTGCATAAGGGGTAGGACAAGTGGCTTATAGGTTGGAATTACCCCCTGAATTGTCATTAGTGCACCCGTTGTTCCACGTGTCCATGTTGAAGAAGGTGGTTGGAGATCCATCAGCCATCGTGCCAATTGAGACTATTGAGGTTAATGAAGAATTATCGTATGAAGAGGTTCCGGTTGCCATTCTTGATAGACAAGTCCGTAGATTGAGGAAAAAAGAAATTTCTTCATTTAAAGTATTGTGGAGAAGTCAGCACGTTGAGGAAGCCACGTGGGAAGCGGAAGATGTGATGAAAGAAAAATATCCCCATTTGTTTGAATAAGTCTAGTAGTGTTCGTCAGAACTGTTATCTCTAAGCAACCTTATATTTTATGTTCGGTTTCGTGCAAAAGCACCCCATCTTCCCCTAATTGCCTTATTGTTGTAATTTCCCAATGTGTGCTAAAACTAAACCCGCTGTCCTATTTGGGTAGTGTGCAACCCTTGAGGTAAATGAAAGTTTTGTGGAACATATGTGTTTGGCAAGTGGTTAATAGTATAGTATGTTGGTAATGATTAATTGAAATGAATATAGTATATTGAGGTGATTCGGTTGTATGGGACTCATTAAAACGACCAAGTTATGTGCAAAAATTTGAATCATGTGCAAATTTGTAGTATAAGTGTGACGACCCAAAGGGTGAACACCTATTTTATTACCCACGTACTTCCGAGGCCTTGAAAACCTCATTTATAGTTGCCTCGATTTGCATGCGCAGTCCGGACGCGTAACCGGACGACTTAAATATGAAATTCTATGAAAAAATGCTAAGATTTAATATTAAAATGAGTAAATTTGACTCCGGTCAACGTTTTGGGTAAATAGACCCGGACCCGTGATTTGACGATCTCGGAGGGTCCATAGGAAAATATGGGACTTGGGCGCATGCCCGGAATCGAATTCCGAGGTCCCAGGCCCGAGGAATGAATTTCTGAGTAAAATTGTTTTCTGAAAATATTTAAGGAAATTAAAAATGAAATCTGATTAGAAAGTGATGGTATCGGGCCCGTATTTTGGTTCCGGCGCCCGGTATAGGTCTTATATATAGTTTAAGCACTTTCTGTAAAGTTTGGTTGAAATCAGATTTCGTTTGACGTGTTTCGGACATAAAATGGGAAATTTGATAGAATTCAAGGATTTTGAGGCTTAATTCGATGTATATGATGTTGTTTTGGCGATTTGATTGTACAGAAAAGTTCGTAGGATGTTGTGTGAGTTACCTGTGAAGTTTGATATTATTCCGAGTTGTATAGGTCAGTTCGGCATGTTGTTAGCAAAGTTTAGAAAACTTAAAATTCCTAAGTTTGGTTCTTGGGGTTTGGGGGTGTGATTTCGAGTTTTAGAGTTTTTTTGAGTGTTCCGAAGGCTCGAGCGAGTCCGAATTGTGATTTGGGACTCGTTGGTATATTTGGACTAGGGCTCGGGTAGGCCCAGGTGCCTTCCGGGAAACCTGACGGGGCTAAAAACCAGCAAACAAAGATGCTGGTGCACCTGCTCTGGTGTGACCGCAGGTGCGGTTACCCAGCATCGTAGGTGCGGTCCCCAGCATCGCAGGTGCGGTCCCCAGCATCGCAGGTGCGGTCTCCACTTCGCAGGTGCAAGCCAAGACTCCCTAGCCCATTTCTGCAGGTGCGAGATTCTTCTCGCAAGTGCAAGACCGCAGGTGCGGTCCCCAGAGCCGCAGGTGCGAGATCACTGTTCAGGCAGTGTGTTTTAAATACGGGTTTTAAACCCATTTTTCTCAATTCCTTCTTCTTCCTTGGACGATTTTCCTCCATTTTTAAGACCTATCAACCAGCTCTTATAAGGTAAGTGAGCTCTACCCGGATATTAGTTTCATGCATGAATCCTAGCTTAATTAACTACATAAACTAGTGCAAAATTCAAGAAAGTGGGTAGTATCCTAGAACTTGTAATCATTTGAGAATTTTCTGGGAATTGGCCATGAAATCAAGTAAAAATCGTATATTAATGATCCTTAGGCTTTGGGAGAGTGTTCCCTTCGAGAATTATAAGAATCCGGGCGAGCGGGTCCGGGGTCGAATTTTGATAATTTTGGAAGAATGTTAGGAAATGGATAATTAGGCAATGTAATTGAATCATTGAACCGTTATTGATATACTTGAGTTGATTATGTCTAGATAATATCAATCTGGAGTTGAATTCTAAAGGAAATGCGGTGTTAGAGGGTTGATTGCTATACTTTAGACCCGAGATAAGTGTTTGGTCTAACCTTAGCTTGAGGGAATAGGAGTTGAGCATTATTTGCTATTTGCTAATTGTCAAATGCGATGTATAGGAATGGTGACGAGTATCTATACATTGGTGTCTAGCATGACCGTGAGTCCCTATATTGCGAATATTCTGACTTTGTTGCAATTTCTAAGCTTAATTGATGATTTCTGTATGTTGTAAAGGGTATGTGAACGGAATTGTAATCTTTAAACATCTTTTGGAGTATTGGCTCAAATTTTAAAACTAATGATGAAGATATATGAGATAATTACATCTTTTGGAGCATTGGTTCAAATTGTAAAACGAATGATGAAGATATATGAGATAATTACTATTTGGAGCATTGGCTCAAATTGTAATAGAATAAATCATGGAATGAAAGTGAAAGAAAGAGAAAGAGTTACTAATATATACCCTTGTCGGGTCATCGTTGTATAGTTCCCTTACTGGGATTAAATTGTTTAATTGATGTTCCCTTGTCGGGATTTAATTGTTTAGTTTATGTTCCCTTGCCGGGATTTAATTGTTTAGTTGATGTTCCCTTGCCGGGATTTCTATTTTTATTCGATTTATTTTCCTTGCCCTTGGTTGTGATTGCTGTTTGGTGACGAAGAGTGTTGAAGCACGAAGGGTGATGTCGTGCCATGTTTTATATTATTATGCACGAGGGGACATTCTGTGCCATGCTTATATTATTTAAGCACGAGGGGACATTCTGTGCCATGCTTATATTATTTATGCACGAGGGGACATTCCGTGCCATGCTTATATTGTTTATGCATGAGGGGACATTCTGTGCCATGCTCATATTATTTATGAACGAGGGGACATTCCGTGCCATGCTTATATTATTTATGCACGAGGGGACATTCCGTGCCATGCTTATATTGTTTATGCACGAGGGGACATTTTGTGCCGTGTTTATATTATTATCCACAAGGGGACATGCCGTGCCGTATATTTCACTGTTTAATTTGTGTTGTCAATTCCCGTTATTATTTTAAGATATTTTCGACTTTTGTTTTCATTTCTGTCATTTCAGTATTTGCTATCTCTTACCCCCAGCATGTTCTCCCCGTAATTGTATTCTTGTTTAGTTTCTGCTATACTATTGAAATGCCCAGATACATTTTGTTGTCGTGTCCTAGCCTCGTCACTACTTTGTCGTGGTTAGGATCGGAACTTACTCAGTACATGGGGTCGGTTGTACTGATGCTACACCTGCACTTCTTGATGTTGTGCAAATTATGCAGCGGGACCCGGAGGACATCATTAGTGGGAGTGTCTTCCAACTTATCCTAGAGGCTTCAAGGTATACCCGCTTGCGTTCGTGGGCCTTGTGTCTCTCCTATCCCTATGTCTTCATTTCTGTCTTGTTTTTCCTCTAGTTTCAGAGACAGTCATGTATTTCCTTTTCAGACTTGTATTTAGCACTCTTATAGACAGTTCGTGAGTTTGTGACTCCAGGTTTTGGGAAAATTTACGCGTCGTTGTATTATGTTGTCCTTATTTAGCTTGAAACCATATTTATTTCCGCTATTACATTGTGAACCGTTTTAGTTTATTCTGTTAAATTGATGTTAATATGCTAGTTTATCTATACAAGTTGGCTTCTCTAGCGGGTTCAACATTAGGCGCCATCAAAGCCCGATGGTGGGATTTTAGGGCGTGATAAGTTGGTATCAAATCACTAGGTTACTTGGGTCTCACAACTCATGGACAACTTGGTAGAGTCTGAGGGATCGGCACGGAGATGTATGTATTTATCCCCCAGAGGTTGCGAAGTTAGGATGACTCCATATTTCTTTTTATCTCTGTTGTGCGCTATGAATTTTGAGTATTCATTGAGTTTCTATTCTATTCTCTCACAGATGGCGAGGACGTGTTCTTCCCTTGGTTCCGCCCAGCAGCCTCACACTCCTGCTACAGCTCCTACTCGGGGTCGAGGTCGAGGACGAGGCCGTGCTAGAGGCCGGGGCTGGGCTCAGCCTAGAGCAGCCACCCCAGTGGAGGACCCTCAGGTCGAGTCTGACGAGGAGGCCCCAGTTCCGGCAGTCGCAATTGGACCAGCTCAGGTCCCAGAGGGGTTCATAGCTACCCAGTGCTTCAAGACCCCCTTGTCCGTGGAGTCGGACTCATGGAGAGTGTAGCAAAGGCGGGTCTTTTTCCTACTGCACAAGCTGTCTCTCAGGCTGGGGGAGTTGCCCAGACTCCTACCGCCCGCGTGCCAGAGCAGCTAGCTCCACAGTTTCAAACTCCGGCACCTCAGCCAAGTATTGCAGCACCGGTAGTAGATGGAGGAGCTATGTCATCAGATGCTTTGTGGAGACTGGACAGGTTCACTAAGTTATTCATTGCTACTTTTACGGGTTCACCATCAGAGGACCCCCAGGATTTTTTGGACAGCTGCCATGAGGTTCTTCGGAATATGGGCATAGTGGAGTCCAACGGAGTTCACTTTGCTACTTTTCCGTTACCGGGCGCAACCAAGAGTTGGTGGAGAGACTATTACTTAGCCAGACCAGCTGGATCTACACCTTTGACTTGGACTCAGGTCTCAGAAGTATTTTTGGGGAAGTTCCTTCCCATTACTCAGAGAGAGGACCTTCGGAGGCAATTTGAGCGTCTTCGGCAGGGATCCATGTTTGTCATCCAGTGCAAGAACAGGTTCATCACTCTAGCCCGACATGCTCTTAAGATACGCCCCACTAATCGGGTGAGAGTTCAGAGGTTTATCAAGGGATTGGCTCGGCCTATCAGACTTCAGATCGCTAGAGAGTCAGGTACAAATATATCGTTCTAGGATGCGGCCAATATGGACAGGAGGATTGAGATTATTTTTTCACAGGGAGGTGGTTAGGGGGCTGACAAGAGGCCCCGTCATTTCGGTCATTTCAGTGGAGCCTCATCTGGGGGCAGGGATTCTTCAGGCAGAGGTCATCCTCCCAGACCTTTTCAGTCAGCTCTCCAGGTTTCCCATGGTACTTCAAGTGGTCGTGGTTATTAGACGCACTATTCTGATCAACAGCCTTACAGTGCACCACCAGCACCTATCGGTGCAACGCCGCTTCAAAATTTCCAGGGTGGTTATCAGGGTCAGCATGGCCAGTTCTAGAGTCAGCAACCACATTAGCAGAGGCCTTGTTATACTTGCGGTTGTTTGGGGCATATTTCCAGGTTTTGCTACCGAGGTTCTGGTGGGTATCAACATCAGGGTTCTCGTGCCATGGTACAAGCACCTGGTGTTTCACAGCCTGCCCAGCCAGCTAGAGGTGGGGGTAGAGGTGCTAGAGGTGGAGGTAGAGGTCATAGAGGTGGAGCTTAGGCCGCTAGAGGTGGAGGCCAGCCAGCAACCAGCCGTCCCAGAGATGTTGTTTAGGGTGGTGGGTCCCAGCCCCGATGTTATGCTCTTCCAGCCAGGCTAGAGGTTGAGTCTTCAGATGCAGTCATTACAGGTACTATTCGGGTTTGTGACAGAGATGCTTCAGTGCTATTTGATCCAGGGTCTACGTATTCGTATGTGTCCTCTTATTTAGCACCATACCTGGCCATGCCTAGTGATCCACTAAGTGTTCCTGTTTATGTACCTACACTGGTAGGTGATTCTATCATGGTCGATCGAGTCCATCATTCTTGTGTTGTGGTGATTGGGGGTCTTGAGACCCGTGTTGATTTGTTGCTTTTAGGTATGGTCAACTTTGATGTTATATTGGGGATGGGCTGGTTATCCCGATATCATGCTATCTTGGATTTCCATGTCAAGACGGTGACCTTAGCCTTACCGAATTTGCCCCGTATGGAGTGGAAAGGAACTCCTGGTCATTCTACCCGCAGTTTTATTTCGTACGTGAAGGCTCAACGTATGGTCGAGAATGGGTGTTTGGCTTATTTGGCCTATGTGCATGATTCTAGTATTGAGGTTCTCTCTATTGATTCGGTAATCGTGGTTCGTGAGTTTCCTGAGGTCTTCCCTTCAGACCTGCCGGGGATGCCACCCGATAGGGACATTGATTTCTGCATTGATCTGGCTCCGGGCACCCAGCCCATTTCTATTCCGCCGTATCGCATGGCATTGCCAGAGTTGAAAGAGTTGAAGGAACAGTTGCAGGATTTGCTTGGGAAGGGTTTCATTAGATCCAGTGTTTCACCTTGGGGTGCTCCAGTATTGTTTGTTAAGAAAAATGATGGTTCGATGAGGATGTGCATTGATTACCGGCAATTGAACAAGGTTACAGTCAAGAATAAGTATCCACTGTCGAGGATTAATGATTTGTTCGATTAGCTTCAGGGTGCCAGGGTGTTTTCAAATATAGACTTGAGATCTGGCTACCATCAGTTGAGGATTAGGGCATCTGATGTCCCTAAGACAGCTTTCCGCACTTGGCACAGGCATTACGAGTTTTTAGTCATGTCGTTTGGGTTGACAAATGCCCCAGCAGCTTTTATGGACTTGTTGAACCGAGTGTTTAGGCCTTATTTGGACTCGTTTGTGATAGTCTTCATTGATGATATATTGATATAATCCCGGAGTCAAGAGGAGCACGAGCAGCATCTTAGAGTGGTTCTTCAGACTCTAAAGGACAGTACCTATATGCAAAATTTTTGAAGTGTGAGTTTTAGTTGAGTTCAGTATCATTCCTGGGTCATGTCGTATCAGCAGAGGGTATTCAGGTTGACTCGAAGAAGATTGAGGCAGTCAAGAACTGGCCTAAACCAGCATCAGCTACAGAGATTCAGAGTTTCTTGGGATTGGTAGGCTATTATCGTCGGTTTGTGCAGGGGTTCTCATCTATTGCAGCCCCGATGACTAGGTTGACCCATAAGGGTGCCCAGTTCAGATGGTCGGACGAGTGTGAAGCGAGCTTTCAGAGGCTCAAGACCGCTCTGACTATGGCACCGGTATTGGTTTTGCCCACAGTTCAAGGCCTTATACAGTCTATTGCGATGCTTCCCATATTGGGCTTGGTGCAGTGTTGATGCAGGATGCAAGGTCATTTCTTATGCTTCGAGGCAGTTGAAGATTCATGAGAATAACTATCCAGTGCATGATTTGGAGTTGGCAGCCATTGTCCACGAATTGAAGATTTGGATGCACTATCTGTATGGAATGTCGTGTGAGGTGTTCACGGATCATAAGAGTCTTCAGTACTTGTTCAAGCAAAAGGAGTTGAATTTGAGGCAGAGGAGATGGTCGAAATTGTTAAAGGATTATGATATTACTATCTTATATCACCCGAGGAAGGCCAATATGGTGACCGATGCTTTGAGTAGGAAATCAACTAGTATGGGCTGTCTTGCTTTTATTCCGGTTAGTCAGAGGCCGCTTGATTTGGATGTTCAGGCATTGGCCAATCGATTTGTTAGGTTGGATATTTCTGAGCCTAGTCGAGTGTTGGCTTGTACGGCCGCTCGTTCTTCATTATTAGAGCTATCCTTGATCGGCAATTTGACGATCCCCATTTGTGTGTCCTTAGAGACACGGTGCAGCGCGGAGGCGCCACGCAGGTGACCTTAGATGATGATGGTGTTTTGAGATTACAGGGGCGAGTTTGTGTGCCCAATGTTGATGAGATTCGAGAGTTGATTTTAGATGAGGCCCATAGTTCCCGGTACTCTATTCATCCGGGCACCGCGAAGATGTATCAGGATTTGCGGCAATATTATTGGTGGCGTGGAAGGAAGAAGGATAGTGTAGCATATGTGGCACGGTGTTTGAATTGTCAATAGGTTAAGTATGAGCATCAGAGGCCTGGTGGTTTATTTTAGAGGATTGAGCTTCCCGAGTGGAAGTGGGAGAGGATAACTACGGACTTCGTTATTGGACATCCATTGACCCGGAAGAAGTTCGATGCAGTTTGGGTCATTGTTGATAGGTTGACCAATTCAACGCATTTCATTCCTGTGGCAGTCTCCTATTCATCCGAGAGGTTATCTGGGATCTATGTCCGGGAGATTGTCCGCCTTCATGGGGTGCTAGTATCTATCATTTCGGACCGGGGCGCGCAGTTTACCTCACGTTTCTGGAGAGCAGTTCAGTGAGAGTTAGGCACCCAGGTGGAGTTGAGCACAACATTTCATCCTCAGACGAATGGGCAGTCCGAGGGACTATTCAGATATTGGAGGATATGCTTTGAGCTTGTGTTATTGACTTTGGAGGATCATGGGATCAGTTCTTCCGTTTAGCAGAGTTTGCCTACAACAATAGCTACCAGTCGAGTATCCAGATGGCTCGTTATGAGGCTTTATATGGTAGGCGGTGTCGATCTACGGTTGGATGGTTTGAGCAGGGAGAGGCTTGGTTTTTGGGTACAGATTTGGTTAAGGAGGCCTTGGAGAAGGTCAGGATCATTTAGGATAGCCTTCGTACAACTCAGTCTAGGCAAAAGAGTTATGCAGATCGCAAGGTTCGAGATGTGGCTTTCATGGTTGGTGAGCGAGTATTGCTCCGAGTGTCTCCTATGAAGGGCGTGATGAGATTTGGGAAGAAAGCAAGCTTAGCCCTAAGTTCAATGGTCCGTTTGAGATTCTTGATCGAGTGGAAGAGGTGTCTTATAGACTTGCATTTCCACCTAGCTTATCAGCCGTACATCCAGTTTTTCATGTGTCCATGCTTCGGAGGTATCACGGCGATCCAGCCCACGTGTTAGTTTCACAACTTTCCAGTTGGACAAGGACTTATCTTATGAGGAGGAGCCAGTAGCTATTCTAGACCGTCTGGTTCGTTAGTTGAGATCCAAGAGTTTCCCTTATGTTCTTGTTCAGTGGAGAGGTCAGCCCCCTAAGGCATCGACCTGGGAGTCCGAGTTCGATATGCGGAGCCATTATCCTCTTTTATTCCCCAACTCAAGTACTTCCTTCTTCTGTCCATCGAGGACGAACGATTGTTTTAGAGGTGGCGGATGTGACAACCCAAAGGGCCATCACCTATTTTATTACCCATTCCGTACTTCTGAGGCCTTGAAAACCTCATTTGTAATTGCCTCTATTTGCATGCTCAGTCCGGACGCTTAGTCGGACGGCTTAAATATGAAATTCTGTGAAAATATGCTAAGATTTGATATTAAAATGAGTAAATTTGACTATGCATGATTCGTAGTACAGAGACAATATTTGATATTAAGGCTGCAAGGACAAGATAGATAGACATGCATGCCATGGATTTGGAATACATGGATGATTTAAAGAAGATTTGGTTGATTCAAGTCGATAGGGGTCTGATTGAATAGAGAGAGGAAGGGGAAAGGAAGTTGTCTTGTCAAATGGGGAATGAGTAGGTTTTTGGGGTGATTGGCAGTGGGTCTCCGGGTTAAGGATGAGAGACATAACGGAAGTCGTTGGATCTGTTGATCAACGACTCTATTTATTTGGTAACTAGATTTTGTATAAATGGTTTAGTGGGTAAATCGGCGGCCTCTAGATGATGGAGCTTTGGACGGTTGAGATTAGGTCTCTAGGGGGCGGGTACTAAAATTAAAATAGGAATCACAGAATAAGTGTGAGTCGTCGATCAAATAAATCAACGGTGTGATTGGTGCTAATAAGGCAACTTGGATCGCCATCAGGAAATGAGATGGGTGTTTGCGTTGGGTAATTTCGGACTTGGCTTGAGTAATTAGGCCAAGAATAATTTACAAAATCGCAATTTTTTCTTTGGTTTGAGAATTGCAATTGTAGCCCTTTTGTCTTTTAAACCCCTTTGAATTTAGTTTAAATAAACTTAACAATTTTTAACAAGTGTGCAAGATTCTTATTATATATACTACTAATTACTTTAATTAATTAGCTATAAAAATACATTGTTTTCCTAATTTGTAACACTAATTCACATGAAAATCTATTTAACTAGAAATTAAAGAATAATTTATCAAATTAATTACAGAACCTTTGTATGTAATGTGTGTGTGTGTATGTATATATATATATATATATATATATATATATATATATACAGAGAAAGAGAGAGAGATCGAGATTTATTACTAGGAAATACTTTCAAAATAGTTATTGTAAATTACTAAGCATAAATAAATTAATTTAAAAAGGGAGGGTCCAAACTGGTCGTCCACAACTGCCCCTCTTTGACCGGAGACGATGAAAGAATTTTCGGGCAAAGAAATTGAACCAAAGACAATTTTGTCCCAACATAGGCATGTATTGCAGGAAATGTGGATGGTGAATTGCAGGATTGAGTTAAGGAAGAATCTGGGAAGATTTTTGAATATTGGGGATGCTTTTGGAGATATTGGGGCCAAATTCTGGCTTTGAATTGCTTACATACCCCGGGCTTAATGAGGATCAAGCCTCATGTAGTTCTGGAGTAAAGATTTTGGGACAGCGACACACACAGGAATTGCGCCAGTATCATATTCGACGATACAACTACACAGAGGATTGGACACTTATGATGGCTTGAATTTTGCGGCCTAATTTGAATGATTCAAAATTTTTGAGTTTCACTGATTGTCTTGAGCATTGGCCACAGGCCCGCTATTAGGTTGGTTGTCCCTATAACATTGTAGCTCGGTCTGCTGCTAAGTAAACATTTTATGTTGCGGTGTTTGTTCCTGCAAAACAAATGATATACACACATACCAATATATTGTAATGTAGAATATATAATGTGTGATGTAAATGATGCAGAAATGATGATGTATGTCTGCTGACAAGCCGTTACTTGGGATCGGGTTGATGAGATACTTGATCTTGACTCGATTTGTTAGTCAGATGGTGTACCGTTTCGCAGCTGTCGGAGCATTTGAAATTATCTTCGCTTGTTGGGAGAGCTTTATTGGTTAAGGATGTCTCCACTTGTCGGGAGAGCTTAATTTGAAAAGTGTGTCTCTACTTGTAGGGAGTGCTTTTGCACTGAAATGTAAGGTAATCTTCGCTTGGGAGTGATTGATTAAATTGTAATCATGTTTGAAGCTGCATGAGAAAAACCTTAAAACATTACAGGTAATAGTAAATGAAATGAAAGCATGACCGAGAGATACTCTTGACTAGAGAAGCTAAGTTGCTGCCATCAATTGGCATAGCATCGGGGACGAGGTTTGCGATTGTCTATTATTGCATCCGTTGCGAATTGATTTATCCATGAATTTTACAATTTTCTATATACAAGGCTCCGGTCGGCGGAGCGGACAATCATTAGTACCGGATGCTTCGATTGATTTAAAAGACAGTTTGCTATATACATTACTTCAATTGGTGAAGTTGACAGCTTATTTTGTACACGATGCTTTGATTAGTTGAGCAGATGATTTTCTATGTACATGTATTTCCGTATCAGTTGTCTAACTCCCAGGTCCCTGCAAAGGATTCAAAAGTTAGGTTTAGCTGTAGTAGAAAATTCTAAGAGAAAGAGGAAAAGGGATAGTCTTAGGCAAGTGGAAGATCCGTCATTTTCCTCCGTGTGGTCCTAGTTCTTCCTTACTTCCTGTCGACCCTGCACTCAAAGAAAACTTCTTACTTAGGGGGAGGGGTGGAAATTCGTTAGTTTCGACCACAATGTTGGTTTGCCTTGGCCTTGGACATGATTGTGCCATGAAGTTCGGTAGATGAAACAGATAAAAGTATATATATTTTGTCTTAGAAAACATTTTGAAAATAGTTTGTTTTTTGAAGGCAAATGTCGTCGTTCTAGATTATGTCATATTACGAAAAGTTCTCTGCACACGAGCATATCCTCTTGGAAACTTTATCCTGTTGCTGCTGATCCTCCGTGATGTTTCTAACAATGTGGATGCTTGTTGTCGGGACTATGTCCCAAATTTAACTAATGCATTACTAGGCTTTTCCTGAGGTTATGACCGAACCCTTTCATGTTGCCTATGTATCCCAACGAAATCAAGTCCAAACATAGTTCGTGTATTATGATGAAATATGGTGAAAATGACTGAGCCTGACTCAGGAAGCCTACGTATCCAAATACAATAAGGTCAAGACATAGTTCGATTATAATGGATCAAAAATGATGATATTAATAATGAAAATGGCCGAATTTGACTCAAACAGCCTATGTATCCAAGTTGAATCAGGGCAGAACGTAGTTCAATTACAAAAGACGAATGAATTCGATGAGGATTTCCTACGTATTCCTTTTTAAGGAAATCATGTCTATATAGTTCCCGAGCAACATACAAAAATGATATTTGGCTTTTCTATTACAAGAGAAAGGCAGGATAGAAATAGAACCTCACGTGGGTTTCCTACGTATCCCTAGAGGTCAGGTTGAACATAGTTCTGTTATATAAAAAACTTAACTATATTTGTCTTCAAACATAGCATCTCTTGATTGCATATGAGGTTATAGGCTTCATGTTGACTCTTCCATCCATCTCTTCCAAGATTAGAGATCCACCTGACAGTGTTCAGTAAACCACATAAAGACCTTGCTAATTTGGTGCGAACTTTCCTTTGGCTTCTTCTTGATAGGGAAAGATTTTCTTCAAAACCAACTGTCCCGGTGGGAATTTTCACGGCTTCACTCTCTTGTTAAATGTGTTGGCCATACTGTTATGATATAGCAGACCATGACATACTGCATCCATTCTTTTTTCATCAATAAGCATGAGTTGTTCCTGTCTGACCCGTATCCATTATGTGTCATCCAACTTTGACTCTTCAATGACTCTTAAATACGGTATTTTGACCTTTGCAGGTATCACAACTTCAGAGCCTTTCACAAACATGTATGACATTGCCCTATAGAATGTTCTCATGGTAGTCCGATATCCCAGTTCAGCAAAAGGTAGTTTCTTGTGCCATTGTCTGTGATTGTCCACTATCTTTCGCACAATACTCTTAATATTCTTGTTGGCTACCTCGACTGCCCCATTTATTTATGGCATGTAGGATATGGAATTATGGTAGAAGACTCTGAATTTCTCGCAAAATTCTCTCATGAGGTCGTTGTTGAGGTTAGCAACATTGTCAGTGATGATAGACTCCAGTATCCAAATATGCAGACGACTTTGTTTCAGACATAATCTTCTATTTCCTTCTTTATGATGGCCTTGTAAGTAGATGCCTTGACCCTTTGGGTGTAATAGTCTATAGCTACCAAGATGAAACGATGTTTGTTTGATGCGTCAGGTTCTATAGGTCCAATCACATCCATGCCCCAGACGGCGAACGACCAAGATAAACCCATTACATTTAACTTATTTTGTGGAAGCTAGATGAGATCCCTATGAATCTGGCACTGGTGACACTTTTGCATGTAACGGATATTGTCGTTGTCCATAGTCATCCGAAAGTATCCAGCTCTTAAAATCATCTTGGCTAATGTGAACCCGTCCATGTGGGATCCACACGTTCCTGAATGTATTTCTTCTTGTAATCTGGCTACTTCGGTGGCGTCTACACATATCAACAAGCCTAATTCTAGGATCCTCCTGTACAAGACTTCCCCATTGAGGAAAACATGGTTTTCCAACTTCCTGAAGGCTCACTTTTTACCATTAGCAGCATTCTCTGGGGTATTCTGTGGTTGCAAGGAATCTTTGGATGTCGTGATACCATATTTTTCTGTCTTGTTCTTCTTTTACATGGAAGCTATAAGAATGTTGATCTCTGATCCATGTCCACTGCCACTTTGTTCCCAAGAATGCACGCTTTGTATTAAACCATATTATTGGTGCAAGGGAATCTGATCTTTGCTGATGTTGGATAATGTTATCCAGATTCTGAAATCGGGGCTGCCCAAATTCCGACTCCTTCGAAATTTGTTGCTCCATCAAAAAACACTCTCCACCTAGGGTATGATTCACAATATATTCTCCAGCAGTAATACTTCTTCGTCGGGGAAATACGTGGTAAGTGGTTTGTAATCCCCCTCAACCAGATTCTTTGCCAGGTGGTCGGCTAAATCTTGTCCTTTGATAGCCTTCTGAGTTATGTACACAAAGTCAAATTCACTGAGGAGATTTTTCCATTTAGCTAGCTTTCCGGTAGGCATTGGCTTCTAGAAAATGTACCTAAGCGGGTCGAGCCGAGATATCAGATGTGTGGTATTTGCTGACATCTACTTCTTTAGTTACTGAGCAATCCAGGTCGGAGCACAACAAGTGCATTCTATCAATGTATACTTGGCATCGCATGGCACGAACTTCTTACTTAAGTAGTTGATAACTTGCTCATTTCTCCCAATTTCGTCATGCTGCCCCAACATAAAGCCGAAGGCGTTATCCAAGACTGAAAAATAGAGCAACAATGGCTTCCTTTGTTGGGGGGAATCAACACTGGTGGGTTTGACAGATATGCCTTGATTTTGTCGAAGGCTTTCTGTCACTCTTCTGTCCGTTTTGTGGTAGCATCTTTCTTAAGCAACTTGAAAGTGGGTTCGCATATTATCGTAGACTGGGCTATGAAGAGATTGATGTAATTCAATCTAACCAAGAAATTCATTACATCTTTCTTGCTCTTTGATTGGTCCAATTTCGTTCCCTTCCTGCTTAAAATGAAGTCTAATAGTTTTCTAGCGGGAACTTCGAACACGCACTTTGCTGGGTTTAAATTCAGATTGTTACTTCACAGGCATATCAAAAAATTTCCTTAAGTCGTGCAAGTGCTCTAAAATCTTTTGAGACTTTATCATGACAT
>ML437983.1:0-52210 GCA_005239525.1 Nicotiana knightiana
CTGAATCCAGGTTGGTACAATGGGTTACTTGTTAAGGAGATGGGCACTTGATTTGCAACTGACCCATTATGAAGATTATCCGAAGTCCCAATGGGTACTGTAGGCGGTGCCTGTCCATTCGCCCAAGCTTGGTACATCTCTGCCAATTGTTGCTTCAACACTCTTACTTCTTCAACCAGTCCCGAACTGTTTTCGACCAATTGTATCACCAGTATCTGACTCATTCTCACTGTTGTTTTCCATGATACTTTTTCCTTTTGATCTCGTGTTATAAGGGTGAGTCGCCAGTTTAAACCACAAAGAGACCACATCTGTTTAACTGGATCTTTAAATGACAAACAAACGTGTTAGAGTGAGGCATTTTGCAGATATTAATCACACATTATATGACATGCACCTAATACCATTTTCATTTCAAGATTGAGTTTGACAGGCTTTATGCTTCATCCCGGCTTATTGGTTTATTGGTTTATTTTCATCTTGAATTTAGCGTTCTCTTTTATTTCTCTCTTTTATTATTACTCAATTTTTTTTAATTATGGTTATGATCGCATCCGATGGGGATTTCCTACATATCATGACGCCGCATGAATCAGACCATTACGTAGTTCAGGAGAGAAATAACAATTTTGATGATTTTTTTTTTGTAAAAATAAAAAATATATTTTCAGTCAATTTTTTTTATTTTATTTTATATACCATGAGAGAAAATGAAATATATACAAATTGACTCTAAAAACATGACTGGAATAAAACAAACTTTGATAAGAATAAAAGACTCCAAATATAAAATTAAAAATGCGACAAATAAATATGAAACTAAGAATTAATAGACACCACTAAAATTCAATATTCAATGGTCTTCTTGCTTAAACTAATATCATCAATGAACTGCATCTCTTGGCCTCCACTCCCCCCCAAAGTCTCGTACAAATTTTGAACACCGCTAGAAACTGTGGGACGATGGCACGTGCCTGTTGACCAACTTCCTCATTGCTTAGATGGCGATGATCATCATGAACATATGCCGTTTTCTCTGCCAATTGAAGTACCTGCTCTCTGGCTTGCCCCATATTCATGTGACAATTCTGCAACCCCATCTGGGTAGTGTTGAGAGCGTGCCTCATCTGAGCCTCACGTCCCTCATATTATTCAATGCGACGGTTTAACACACCTCTCTCAATCATCCACTGACGCNGATACTCAAGTCTTCTTGCAACTTATTTTTGTTCGCCTCAACTCTTCTGACTAAACCAAGCGTGTTTGCCAGTTCTTTTTCTAAGCGGGATGCCTCATTCTTAGCATGCTTCAAATCTTTATCCATGATCTCTAAGGCAGATTGATAATGTTTCTCAATACTTAAACGGATCTGAGCGACTCCCGCTTGTTTCTGGGCTTGTTGTTTGGCTATGGTCATCTGAGCGTGATCCAATTCCTCTTTCAACTTTTCTATAGTTCTTTGATCATTTCTTCTCCTGTTCGACCCCTCAGGCCTATCTCTAAATGATGAAGGATCATGAAACCAAGTAATATACTCAGGGATCACCTCTCCATGATCTCGATCTCCTACTATCTTATTCAACTCCGAGACTTTACTTGCATAACAAATTTTCATAATTTCTTCTTCGTCATGAGGTTGATCTTTACAAAAATCATAACAGAACTTGCTCATATCTCGTACTGACGGCACCTCTTGTAGTCGTGCAAACTAGCGCATCACCCGAAGTGGAGCATAGGGCTGAACACCATCCAATCCTATAAGTACCAAATAAGAATGATATGCAGACTCACAAATGACCTCTTTAGAGGAAAACCAATCGTAGTTCCAAGTGATTCGTTTGGCTGACAAAGTAAGAAGCAGGTCCAGGCATCAATCCCTTCTGGCAAGTCACATTTGTCAATATTTTTCTGGTGATCATAAGTGCGATTGGGCCAGAGCTCCCTAAAATTAGTGATAGTAGGATGACGATAAAAATGCTCCAAAAACCATATTTGTAACAAAATGTTACAGCCATCAAAGTTTCGTGCGCCCAATTTACATCTAGTTAAAGCACGAAAAATGGAAGAAAGAATCATAGGGACCAAAGTATAATCATTCCCTTTTGAGGTCAGAGCCTCAACCACACCTGCCAAGCGNTACGCCCCAAAAAAGCAACCATAAATGCCAAGCTCCTGTGTATCTTCCATGTTTCCTTGTCTTCCTTCGATTTTAATTTTCCCACATGCCTTTCAAAATTGCATTCTAGGCCGTACAAATGAAACAGAAGTCCCAAGTTAACCCACTTACCTCCTAAACCTTCATACTCTCCGTAATTTATGTTCAGGAGCTTCAGAAATTTACCCTCATTCACATTTTTTGGCACAATGGGCCTTTGCCGGCGAAGATTGTGGCCCCACCCCTGGAAATGGGCGATTTCCTCCAAGGTCGGAGTCATTTCACAGTCAGTAAAATGGAACACATTATTTTCAGGATCCCAGTGCGGAATCAAAGCTTCGATCACATCCCTCCTAGGCTTGATCGTCATCATGTGAACCAAATGTCCCAAGTACTTCTTTATCTGGTTTTGCTCATATTCCTTAAAATCTCTACACCAATCCCACAACAATTGTGGTATCTGATCAACAATAAGAAAATCCGGTATTCCTTCTGACCTGGGCCTCTTTTCGGACTTACTCCTTTCTCCACTCATGGTGTACCCATTTATCCATACACGGGGTTAGGTTTTAATCAAATATATTATTGACACAAAAAATCCGATTTCTCGGGTTTTGACTCTATAAAAATAAAAACAAAACCAAACTATGGGACTAATTTCTTTTTGCTTAAATTAGTAAAGTAATTAAAAGAAGACTCAAAATGACTATTCTTTTGTAAAAGTGAACATAAAAACTGGTCTCTTTTGTTAAAACGGCCATTTTACATTTTCGAGGAAGGTTTTAAGGCTATTTCGACAAAAGGACCGAACATATGGCAAAACTGGTCGAAAGATAAAAAACTGACAAAGTGACTATATTATTATATATATATTTTTTTGTTTGACAGCAAGAGGAAAAAAAAAAGTCCATTTACAACTTTCTTTTTTTAATTTTTTTTAATTTTGTTTCTTTTTAAAAACAAATGGGGTTGAACCTGATGAAGGTTGCCTACGTATCTCACATTCTGTGAGAATCAAACCCGCGTAGTTCGGTTAAATAAATTAAAAAAATATTTTGAAAATTATGCTTTTACATACTAGAACCCTTTAAAAATTTATTTTTTTAACAATATTTTATGAAAACTTGGAGGAAATTTTCTCTTTCTCTCTCATCTGTTTAATCGGTCTATCCTAAAGCCGGTCAACATTTGAATGAAGCCTACCAAATAATACTACATATAGCACATAAATATGAACATGTTGGTCCGAAAAATAGGTACCTGTCCTAGACGGGCCCGTCCCCTGTGCCGAGTCCCGCTAAGTCCAATGCACATGATGAAAATAAAACGTAGCCTACTAGGGATATTCATTTCATGTGGCTTGTTCTTCTAAGTTTTCAAATCTTAAAGAAGATGGTATCTAGACCTGGCTTACCCGGGCGGACAACCTGAGCCGAGGAGTGTCCAACATCACCAGTAGTAGAACAACACTGGCTAGCTAACGGCTCTCCCGCCTAATCATGTGCGACTAAATCCTTCACCAGAAGCTGGTAAGCTAACTGGCTTTATCTCAAGACAGAAATTTTTGTGATGCTGGTAGGCAAACACAACATAACTACCTATAAGAAGACTCAGAAGGGTACGAGAGAGGATACAGTTTATATCACAGCTCAAATAAATATTAAAGCGGTAAATAAGCAACAAATAGCACATTAGGCTTCCAAACACAATAATATTCAAAACATGATAAAAGCAAAATAAGAGTCAATATACAAAGCTCGAATTCTTATTAATTCTCCCCAGCAGAGTCGCCAGAGCTGTCACACCTCTTTTTTGTTCCACACAACTCTATTGCACGGTTGTGTTAGAAGAGTTTTTCCAATTGAAGTGACGTTTTGAAAAGGGATATTTATTATTTAGAGTCGCCACTTGGAATTGAGTTTTGGTGTTCACAGTCACCTTTTATTTGAATCCTCTTTCAAAAGGAAGGTTTGACTCCTAATTTATGGTCTACGAAACTAGAAAACTGGGTAAGGAATTCTGTTGACTGAGGGGAAGGTGTAAGGCACCCCTCGAGTCCCGTGGTTCTAGCACAATCGCTTTTATTGACTAATGTAAGGCTTAAAATTAATTTTTAGTTATTCTTGTATTTTATTGATTATGACTTATTTATTACCGCTTAATTAATTATTGTATTTTTATTTTAATGTGTTCACCTAGATGCGGTACGCACACAAGGTATTCTTCTTTGAAGTTGGATGTTAAACCAAAGTACGAAATGTACACGTGGTTAAAAAAATAATTATTTTAAATTAAAAGGCATCGAGACGCTGAAATGCGCACATGATCCTTTTATTATTTAAGCGTATAAATTCAAGGTTCGGATATGAACACATGGGCTAATATTAAAAGTACATTTAAAGTTTTTCTAGTGTATTTAGAGTTCTTTTCCTAAAGTAATTTGAGGTTGTGGGGAGGTCATAATTTATTGATATAGAACGATGGAAGAAGTGTATGGCTTTAGTTGCTAGAATTATTAAGAAATTACTTTGAATTATTTATAACACATTAAGTTCTTACCATTCTATCCTAGAGATTAATTAAAACCAATTGTAGATAAAACACACACAAAAAAAAAAAAAAAATTAAAAACTAAGAGAATATCGAGTAGACAAATACATAACAAAACATTTAGTTAAAAATATCATCTAAAACATATTTGTACTAAAACAGTTAGTGTTAGAATAAATCTTTCGTAACATAACGTAATCTTTCTATTTTTACCAAAGTAAAATATGGTAAATTAAAACAACTAAACGTTCCAATCACAGTTCTAACGTGAAATAAATTCTAAAACACATATCCCCTTGTATCTTATTTCTAGTTATAGAATTTCTATTTTTTAATTATTTTTTATCAAGATTGACTCACGTGTAAGTTTGGCACTCTTAATAAATTTTCTAATATCCATAACACTATACAATTTGAAAATTAGTTATAAACAAACATAAACCTTTAATTTTGAAGCAGGGTGAAAAGAATAAAATATGTAGTCATCCAAACTACTATTACTGACTAAAGTATTAAATCAAAATACATTCTCCTTTCAGTTAAACCTCAAAACAGTTTTGTCTTCCTCTTTTTAAATAATCAAATAATGATCCTATTAAACTAATCAAACTCGTGATGATAAGAATTTTCTTTTGTAAAATACCAAAGCAGCAAAGCAAGCAGGCATCGATATAAAATACAAGATAATGAACTAACATTGTGTAGATGAGAAGAAATTTCAGCAATATTACTTTTAAGAAATCTAAGAAGAAGAAAAAAACATTACTATTTATACTCTATACAAGAGCGCAAATTAAGAAAGAAAATAATAAAAATTATCAAAAAAAAAAAAAAAAAAAANGCGCAAATTAAGAAAGAAAATAATAAAAATTATCAAAAAAAGTGAGGAAACACAACAAATAAACCAAATATTCATGATGTACAAAGTACACGAAGTTGACGGCACATATAACTAAGGACTTTAACCTATAAACCAACACCAAAATTAATTTAGGATAATTAATCAAGTGGAACTTTATTATTATTATTTTTTTTTGAAAAGTTACTCTTTCTCGTCCCAACATTAGACGTCCCAAAACGTACATCCCAACTAATAACATTAGACTCTATGACCCACCAGTAGGAAACCCCAAATCCTTTTTATGTTTTAGCCTAAACAATCCCAAAAATAGAATCTTGTCAATAAACTAAAAATAAAAATTAATACTAATAAATTATGCATCCTATTACTTGACTATTAATCATGTAGAACTCATAAAATCTCGATGCATCATATAGACGACAATGGAAATTCAAACAAGAATTCAATAAGAATATTTTTATATTTGAATAATAAATACAAAAAAGATAAAAGATAAGCAAAGAACCTTTGGAAGCTTTCAAACGTCAAAATATAATTTTCAGCAATTACAATATATGAGCGATAATTATAACTGTGACCGGATCTTGAAACTAGGTTGAACTTTCGTTTCTCCAAATAAAATTCTTCCTCCTTTAAAATCTCCTATGGATGAGGTTTTTGTACATGTAATATTTTTCTTTTGACTAGATTGCCGAATATTTTTTTTGGCTAAGTCCTTTTTGGTTCAGTCTCCCTCTTTTTTAGTATTCCCTCCCTTTATATAGAAGAAACTTATATAAAGTTTAGGGGAGGGGATACTATATAAAGGGAGGGGATACTAAAAATATTGTAGTTGCTGGAAATTATATTTTGACGTTTGAAAGCTTCTAAAGGTTCTTTGCTTATCTTTTATTTTTTTCTGTATTTATTATTCAAATATAGAAATATCCTTATTGAATTCTTGTTTGAATTTCCATTGTAGTCTATATGATGCATCGAGACTTTATGAGTTCTACATGATTAGTAATCAAGTAATAGGATGCATAATTTATTAGTATTAATTTTTATTTTTAGTTTATTGACAAAATTCTATTTTGGATGTTTAGGCTAAAACATAAAAAGGATTTGGGGTCTCCTACTGGTGGGTCATAGAGTCTAATGTTGTTAATTGAGATGTAAGTTTTGGGACGTCTAATGTTGGGACGAGAAAGAGTAATTTTTCAAAATAAATAAATAATAATAAAGTTTCATTTGGTTAATTATCCTAAATTAATTTTGGTGTTGGTTTATAGGTTAAAGTCCTTAGCTATATGTGCCGTCAACTTCGTGTACTTTGTACATCATGAATATTTGGTTTATTTGTTGTGTTTCCTCATTTTTTTTGATAATTTTTATTATTTTCTTTCTTAATTTGCGCTTTGTTGTATAGAATATAAATAGTAATGGTTTTTTTTCTTCTTAGATTTCTTAAAAGTTATATTGCTGAAATTTCTTCTCATCTACACAATGTTAGTTCATTATCTTGTATTCTGTATCGATGCCTGCTTGCTTTGCTGCTTTGGTATTTTACAAAAGAAAATTCTTATTATCACGAGTTCGATTAGTTTAATAGGATCATTATTTGATTATTTAAAAAGAGGAAGACGAAACTGTTTTGAGGTTTAACTGAAAGGAGAATGTATTTTGATTTAATACTTTAGTCAGTAATAGTAATTTGGATAACTACATATTTTATTCTTTTCACCCTGCTTCAAAATTAAAGGTTTATGTTTGTTTATAACTAATTTTTAAATTGTATAGTGTTATGGATATTAGATAATTTATTAATAGTGCCAAACTCACACGTGAGTCAATCTTGATAAAAAATAATTAAAAAATAGAAATGCTATAATTAAAAATAAGATACAAGGGGATATGGGTTTTAGAATTTATTTCACGTTAGAATTGCGATTGGAATGTTTAGTTGTCTTAATTTGAAATAGGCATACCATATTTTACTTTGGTAAAAATAGAAAGATTACGTTAAGTTACGAAAGATTTATTCTAACACTAACTGTTTTAGTACAAATATATTTTAGATTATATTTTTAATTAAATTATTTTGTTATGTATATGTCTACTGGATATTCTCTTAGGTTTTTTTTTTTTTTTTTGTATTTTATCTACAATTGGTTTTAATTAATCTCTAGGATATAATGGTAAGAACTTATTGTGTTATAAATAATTCAAAGTAATTTCTTAATAATTCTAGCAACTAAAGCCATACACTTCTTCCATCGTTCTATATCCATAAATCATGACCTCTCCACAACCTCAAATTATTTTAGGAAAAGAACTCTAAATACACTAGAAAAACTTTAAATGTGCTTTCAATATTAGCCCATGTGTTCATATCCGAACCTTGGATTGATACGCTTAAATAATAAAAGGATCATGTGCGCATTCCAGCGTCTCGATGCCTTTAAATTTAAAATAAATTTTTTTAACCATGTGTACATTCCGTACCTTGGTTTAACATCCAACTTCAAAGAAGAATACCTTGTGTGCGTACCGCATCTAGGGAAACATATTAAAATAAAAATACAATAATTAATTAAGCGGTAATAAATAAGCCATAATCAATAAAATACAAGAATAACTAAAAATTGATTTTAAGCCTTACATTAGTCAATAAAAGCGACCGTGCTAGAACCACGGGACTCGAGGGATACTTTACACCTTCCCCTCGGTCAACAGTATTCCTTACTCAATTTTCTAGTTTCGTAGACCATAAATTAGGAGTCAAACCTTCCTTTTGAAAGGGGATTCAAATAAAAGGTGACTTGGAACACCAAAACTCAATTCCAAGTGGAAACTCTAAATAATAAATATCCCTTTTCAAAACGTCACTTCAATTGGAAAAACTCTTCTAACGCAACCGTGCAATAGGGTTGTGTGGAACAAAAAAGAGGTGTGACAACGACGAATTGAGGACCAATCTGAACCTGCTCGAACCACGGAGAGAAGCAGCACTGATACGGATGGCAGCACAAAAACAAATCATAGAGTGTTATTACAATCGTAAAGCTCATCTTAGTTACTTCAATATTGGAGACTTCTTCCTCAAAAAAGTCTTTCAATCAACGAAAAAAGCAGGCGCAGGAAAGCTAAATCCAAACTGGGAAGGACCCTAAAAAATCCGAGGCATAGCTAGGAAGGGCGCCTATGAGTTGGATGCTATGGACGACAGAGTTCTACCAACAAGCTGGAACGCCATCCACCTAAAGAAGTATTACTTCTAAGGAAAAGAAATACCCTCGGTCAGGTATCACACGTTCAATTTTATTTTGAATATTTAAAAAATTTTACTAACTTTTTTAGATGATAGGCATAAAGCTAACCCATCACCAGATGATAATATTAGACCTGCAAAGATGCAAGGAAATAACACAATTCCCGGTCTAGGGTTACACTTTCTGATGGATGTTTTAAAGGGTTAAGCAGTTATCATCTAAAAAACTATATACCTTCGAGTCCAGAATGTTTTTCCTTTTCAGGAAAAGGACCACAAGGAAGGAATAATCAAGTGCTCGAGATCTCATTCTTCAAAGTTCAAACACTTGGGGGACTATACAGTATGGAAGGCTAAGACGAAGCAAAGAAGACTATCAGAAAGTCAAAAGCTCGATCCTGAAGACCCATCTACCCAACGAGACAAGTGAAACGAGCATAATCAAAAGAGATCAAAAAGAGTCATCCAAATACAAAGCCTAATGCAAAAATGCAAAAAACCTTCGAACATGTTCAGGTTGAAAGGAAAAATATTAGTCATGAGGAATAAATAAAACTTCGAATATGTTCAGGTTGAAAGGCAAAATATTATTCACGAGGAAGAAATGTACATCTTTATACTTATTCAAAACTGTTGTAAGAAAAACAGTTAGGGGTAAAAGATCATCATCAGTATAATCATTCAAAGACTGTTATGATTTAAAAGATCATCATCAATGTAATCATTCAAAGACTGTTATGATTAAAAACAGTTACGAAAACTTTGTACTCATACAGAAAACTGTTATCAAATAAAACAGTTACGAACAAGAAAATATTTCCCTCGTACTTATTAGAAAACTGTTTCCAACAAAAACAGTTGTGGGTAGAAACCTCAATCTTTATAAAAACTGTTACTAGTGAAAAATAGTTGTTCCCTTGTATTAATATTGAAAAACTGTTACCTATGAAAAACAGTTACAAAATACAAGTGTATATCAAATTTGTTAAACAAAAACAGTTGCAACATGAGTTTTAGATGATAATCAAACACATGTAAAATATCGTGGAAGTTCAAATAAAAAAACTTTCCTTGGAAACATTCTTAAACATGTGTAAAATTCCTATCGCTCTATTGCATTATCATGAAGTTGAGACGTCTTCTTCATGAAAATCATAAAGGGCACTCTTTCATAAATGAAGCGTACTACAAAAAGGCTCACAAACACCGTACCTACTATGCAAAGGTACGAGTGATTACAACATCCTCGTGCAAAAATTCAGAGGTAAGAACAAAAACCTCGAAAAAAAAGCATGCAAAAAACTTAAAGAGTGAAACAGAAACTCAACGAAAAACAAAATTCATACTAGCATTAAAATATTAAAACAGCTAAGTAAAAAGTAAGTATTAACTTATACTTAGCCGTATAGAATCTTTATACATTGAGGTGCCTCTAAGTTGTCATTTGTGGACTTTAAAGAGATCCAAATTTACCCCCGATGGGACTGGGGGTAACCAACAATTGAGACAAAGATAAAAAAAATAAAGGGGTGAACCAACTTCTTAAACTTCTTCAAGAGGGAGGTTGACTTCACTGGAAGAAGGAGCCGGAGCAACTAGGGATGAAGAGGCATGAACAACAGGAGTCTCACCATCAGTTGAAGAGAGTTTATGACCTTGTTGAGCCTTCTCCATGACTTCCTTAGTCTTAGCTATTTCGGCACTAAGGTCGAAACCCTCTTGACTCATTTCCGTCAATGTGTCAAGGCGAGAATTCATATACGCCAAGCTCACATCAACAACAACCACCTCTTCAAGATCTTCATAATCCCTTGCCCATACTTGAAGCTCAGCTCTCAATCTGTCATTCTCCGCTTCAGCCGCTCATGAGCGGCCATTAACGGTACAATCGACTTTTCCAGAGTTTGAACTTTATCTAAAGCATTACGAAGGTCCTCTTGAGTACGAGTGAGTGATTGCACGAACTCGCCTGAGTATTCCTTCTTCTGCCCCAACAAGTTTTTCAAGTCTCTAATCTCCTCTGAGGTGCGGGGCAGCTGCTCAGCAAATGAGGACTCTAGAAAAATCTTGTCTTTATCATCCTGACTGGAAGAAGCCTTCTCTACTGCCAGTTCTTCCGCCATGAGCCTCATCTGCCGCTTCAAGGTACTCTTTTCCTCTTCTATGGCATCCATGTCAATCCTTTGGCTATCATACTATGCTTTCCAATTATCAGCATCGGCCTGCAACACTTTTGTCTCCTGATCCGTATTTGAGATCCTCTTCATGAGCTCCATGCCTATAATATTAATCTACAAGAAATAAACCAATCAGCTATAATAAATTTCATATACGAAAATGAAAGAGGATAACTCGCATCATACCTTCAAGAGGTATGCACAATTTCTGTGGCCCATGTAAGAGCACTATGGCTGGCTAGCTTGGCTTTCTCAGTGGTACCTATCAAAGGCTTGAGCCACACTTCGGGCTCACCCGTTTTCTTGAAAAGATTCCCCTCAGCTGGAACCTCTATTACCACCTGCCGCATCTCTCTGCTGGAAGACCCTACTTCCCTAGAGGAAGGCATGAAAGCAGGCAGAGATGAATAAAAAACAGGCACGGAGGGTTGAGGAGCTGGAGAAGCCACGGGCAAAGCAGCAGGCACAGAGGATTGAAGAGTTGAGGAAGCTACGGGCAAAGCAACAACAGAAGCCGTAATAGCCAAAGGAGCAGATGAGACAGCTTCTCTTAAAGAAGTAGGAAAAATAATAGCCAAACGGACATCATCAGGAGCAAGGTCAAAACCTTCATGGAACAAGTAATCTACTAACTTATGAATGGGGGAATGTGAAAGATCTTCGAAGGCAGAGGGCTCAACCACAGACACGGAAGGCAAAGTCATCGGTGTAGACTCATTGTACGAAACCACCCGCCTTCTCCATGGCGTGCGCACCAAAGCACTCTCTTATTCTTCTTCTTCTTCTTCTACTGAACGAGACTCACCAATATTCCTCTTCGAGGAAGATGAACCAACAATAATCTCTTGGGCCTGGGCCAAAGACATCTTCGGGATAGATGAAGCAGACACCCCACGAGCAGAGAACCCTATCAAAAAGAAAAAAAAGTTAAGCGACAAAGAAACAAGAAGCTCGAGTAAGGAAAGAAGCAAGAACAAAAGCTTCACTTACCGTGGGTCTTTACATGCCAACCGTACTTCCCAGTGAAGTACTTCCAAGATCTCTCTTCTAAAGGAGCAACGGACAATAATTTTTCTACCCAATCACGGATACAGGAGAGATTCTCAATAGTACCCATGATTGCTGAGAGAAGAAGAAACAGATACGGTGTTAGTAAAACATCTCAAGTCAGAACGAGGAAAAGTAAATAGATGTGAGCTAAAGCATACTCACGTGCACGATTCCACTTCNTGCGATACAAGTGGACCAACTTATCCTAAGCAGATATTGAAGAAACAGAAGAATTCAATTATGACTGGATTAACGCGAGGTCTAAACCCTAGAGTAAAAGGGTACGTATAAATAAAATAATATCCCGTCTTGTAAGATGTTATTCTTTGATTACTATTCGGAATATAGACAGGGAAATCAGGCCTCCAAAAACACTCCCTACAAACAAGGGCAATCTGACCCTCAGTAATAAGGGTTGGATACCTTTCGACACTCTCAAGGGAAGAAGATTGGTCTACAAGAACTTGATTATCTCTAGCAAAGACAAACTCAACAGGAACAATTTCATCAACTCCAGGTTCACGAAGGCGTTCACCTCTACCTCCAGACAAAGACCGAGAAGCCCTAAACCTCGAAGAAACTAGAGACCTAGCAAAAGGAGGAGAAACTATCTGAGAAGAAGAGGAGCCTCTCGAAGGAGTGGATCATAGACTCCTAAGTCTACCACCCCTCCGACTCCTAGTCGGAGCAGAAGATGGAATTAAATTTTCAATATCTATTACTCCCTGAGGTTGATTTGAAGAAGACATGTTTACAAAGGCAAGAAGAAAACTCTTTATAAAAGACAAAGTTAGAAAATGTTTCGTGGAAGCAAAGAAAAGAAGAAAGGTTTTTATACTTGAGGACAACCATCAAACATGGAAAAAAAGAAAAATAATGATGAAAAGTCATAATTGAAGGTGTCACTTCGGGACTGACACAGCTGCAAAAAGCCCTAAAAGTGTCGAGTAAATGTAGAACCAATCTGAGAAGGACAAGTGGTATGGGAATTAAATGGAAGTGACAAACGACGCCTATGGTTCAGAGAAGGATATAATGTTTCGAGGTAAAGTGGCGGCAAAATATTCCCGCCATAAATGAGTATCCACTTACCAAATATTAATCGATAAATATATGGTAAGTGGGGGGGCTATCTGTATTGGTAAAAAAGAGTTTCACACGTAAGCCANGATTCTTTGAAGATGTATGGAACAAAGAGGCACAACTCAATAAACCCTCGAGATCATCAGCCATGGGAAACTCAACCTGATCAAGACAGGGAAGAGACATGGCCATAATGAATCTGGACAAACCTACGGGCAGACTCAAGAACCCACAATTGATTACTCGTACGTTATGTAACCGTACCCCAATTACTGTTATCCTTTGTAACGCCCCATTAATGTCATAATTAGTCATTAATGGGAAATCATATCAAGAGTTGTAAGTTATATCAAGGAATCTCCTATATAATGGAGGGAATACAACTTGTAAAGGCATACGATTCTCGAATACAATGTACTTTGCTTTTTTATATTTCTGCAATATTGTCTATTACTCGTTTTTCTCAATTTCTTTGATTATCAGTAGCCCGTGTTCATCCTAGAAATAACTTTAATCAAAGGATCTAATTCTTTGGTTAAATAAATTGGTTCCGCTATCGGGAATCTGATAATCATTGTTTCCTTTTCAAGCGATATCCTCTGAACTATGTCGAACTCCAACGACAACAACTAGCAAAGGTTTATTACACGTAGATTGCTGAGTCATCAAGATTTATTACACGTGTGAAGCTATTTTTTACCAATACAATATTATTGGTTAAAATATTCTTGTGGGAGGATTCTATTAGTAACACATAATAATTATTTTTTTAATCGTCTGACAATAAATTTTCGTTGATGTACACTTTCAGGTTAACCGAATTTAGTAATTAACATAAAAATCAATATGATACCTAGATATTAATAATCACTTCACATTCAAAAAAGAAATAAGAATTTAATAGATCTTAACATATGATATGAAGTTTTGTCGGTTCAATTAGCTCTGTAATGGAGTTTTGTCGGTTCCATTAGCTCTATTAGGTGATTTTGGACTTAGGGACATGCTCGTGTTGTGTTCTGAAGGTCTGTGCTAAATAAGTCTTGATATGGTGAAAGTTGAATTTTTTGGAAGTTTGACCGGTAACTTTTTGATATCGGGGTCGGATTCAGATTCTGGGAGATGGAGTAGTCCGCAATGTTAAATATGACTTGTGTGCAAAATTTGAGGTCAATCGGACGTGGTTTGATAGGTTTCGGCATCGGTTGTAGAAGTTTGATGTTTCAAAGTTCTTTAAATTTGCATTAGAGGGTGATTCGTGTTTTTAGCATTGTTTAATGTGATTTGAGGGCTCGACTAAGTTCGTATGGTGATTTAGGACTTGTTGGTATATTTGGTTGAGGTCCCGGAGGGCCTCAAGTTGATTTCGGGTGGTTAACGGATCATTTTAGACTTGTGAAAAATGGCAGATTTATGGTCTTCCCCAGTTCTGGTTTCCTTCTTCGCATTCGCGAGGGGAGTCCCCCGTTCACGAAGAGGAACTGGAAGCAGGTGGAATTTCATGCTTCACGTTGGCGAAGGAGGTCCCATATTCGCGAAGCTCTGAGGCAATTGGTCTACGCGTTCGCGATGGAGATCCCGTGTTCGCGTAGAGGAAGTGGTCAGCTGAGTCTTCAGGCCTCTTTGCATACGCATTCGCGATGTTGGTCCCGTGTTCGCGTAGGGTTAAGCCGAGCAAGCTATTCATTCGCGAGAAGATACTCGCGTTCGTGAAAGAGATTTTTGGTTAGTGAACTTTTTTTCTGCGCGAACGCGAGTGTGTTGTCGCGTTCGATGAAGGTTCATCTAGGCAAATTTAAAAGATTGAAAACAAGGGTTTCGAGTTCATATCATAAAATTTAAGTGGTAGCTCGGTAGAAGGCGATTTTTGGAGAGATTCTTGCGTGGGTGTTTGGGATAAGTGATTCCTATCTAAATTTGGTCGAATTCCATGATTATGCCTTTAATTCCACCATCTAATTTGTGATTGGGGTGGAAAATTGGGGAAGAGGAGGAAGAGTTCTTCAGTTAGATTTTCAAGGTTTTGAATGGGATTTTGTTATCGAATTTGAGTAAATTTTATATGGTTAGACTCGTGAGTGAATGGGTGTTCATATTTTTTGACTTTTACCCGATTCCGAGACATGGGCCTGGGGAGGCTTTTTAAGGCGATTTTTGAATTTCTTGTTAAAGTATTAATTTCATTGATTAGCTTATTCTATTATAATCGTATTTATGATATGTAATTGTGTTTGGCTGGATTTGGGCCATTCGGAGTCGGATAATCGAGAAAAAGGTATCCTTACATATTGATTTGAGCTTGGTTCTAGGTAACCTTGTGTGGGAAAAATCTCCTTAGGATTTGGTACTGTTGTGATATGTGAGCACCTATACGTGAGGTGACGAGTACATACACGGCCTATTTGTTGTAAAATCCGATTTTACTGAGTAGCAACTTGTTTCCTTTTAATTTGAGTTATACCATTTTACTGAGTAGTAATCTGTTTTTCCTTCTTAATTGAGTTATACCGACCTGTGTTGTTATCCTATTTAGCCTAATATAGCATGTCTACGTGATTTAACTACTTATTTGAACTTAGTGAAGCATTCCTAGTTGATTTCATATTTTTCCTTGTTCTTTATCAGTATTAACTGTAAAATTTTGTTGTTTACTGTTGTATTTATCGGTTTGAGCTGTGTGTTTACTTTTGAGACTACAAGGTTGTTCCTCGGGAGTTCTCCCTGTATATTTGTAAAGACCCGACCAGTCGTTTTGCGTTATCAGACCCCGCTCCCCTAAACGAAACTTCTCATAGCGGCTTATTGTGATTTATGACTTGCAGGGGCGGGTGGTCCGGGATTCAGAAGTGTTTAGAGTAATATTGGAACACTTGGTTCCTTCAGGTTGGCCTTTAAGGCCAAGTTTGACTTTGGTACACATTTTGAGGAAAAGAACTTGAATCGAGTTTTGATGGTTCCGATAGCTTCGTATGATGATTTCGGACTTGGGCGTATGTTCATAATGGGTTTTGTATAACCCGGGAGCGTTTCGGCGCCCAATATTGAAATAAGAGTTTCCTTAAGTTAATATTGTGGTTTGGGATGTGTTTTCGTGTTATCGAGGTCCGAACAGAATTCTGAGATCGGGAATAGTTCCGTTATGTCATTTATGACTTGCCTGCAAAATTTGGTGTCATTCCGAGTAGTATGGGTCGGTTCGGCGCATTGTTAGCGAATTCAAGAAACTTAAAGTTCCTATTTGGTCCTAGGGGTTTTGAGGTGTGATTTTGAGTTTTAGCGTTGTTCTGGGTGTTCTGAAGGCTCAAGCGAGTCCGTATTATGATATGGGACTTGTTGGTATATTTGGACGGGGGCTCGGGTGGGCTCAGGTGCCTCTCGGGCACCAAACGAGGCCAAAAACCAGCGGAAGCAGTTGTTGGTGCACCTGATCTGGTGAAACAGCAGGTGCGGTTGCCCAGTCGCAAGTGCGAGACCGCTCCTGTGGTCCCAGCCTCGCAAGTGCGACCCCCAGGTGGGTTGCCCAGTTCTCACAGGTGCGGGCCCTTTCCTGCAGGTGCGAGCCCAGGCTCTTGTCCCATTTTTCCGCATGTGCGAGCTATTGCTCGTATGTGCGAGACCGCATGTTCGGTCGTCGAGTCACAGGTGCAGAAACTCCTATAGGCAGTAAGGTCTTTAAATGCGGAATCCCATTTTCACTCCATTTTCTTCAACCATAGACGATTTTGAGTGCTTGGAAAAGTGTCCCACGACCTAGCAACTAAAAGGTAAGTGAATTCTATCCTAAAGTTAGTTAATGCATTAATTCCTAGTTGAATTTAACTACCTAATTAGTGAAAAATTAAGGAATTAGGTAGTAACTTAGGGCTTTCGAGAATTTAGAGAATTTCCCGTGAATTGTCTATGAAATTATACAAAAAGCATATATTAATGATCCTTAGGTTATGGGTGAGTTTTTCCTTCGAGAATTTTTGGAATTCGAGCATGCGGGCCCGAGGTTGGATTTTGGGATTTCTTCAAGAATGATGGATTTGACTAAGTAGTAGGAGAATTTCATGCTTTGAATATAATTTGATATATTTACGTAACGTTTGATTAGTTTGGAGTCCTTGGGTGACGAGTTCGGAGTTTCGGGCGCATTCTTGACCCGGGGAGTAGGTTCGACACGAGCTGAGTCTCCTTTCTAACCTTGTAAGATGGAATTGTCCCCCTAGGTGATTTAAATGGCTATGTGCTAATGTTTATGGGGGCTACGTACGCGCAAAGTGACGAGAGTCCGTACGTAGCGACTATTATTGTTATGTCCGGGTACTTAGGCCTACACCATGCCTTATGTTTTTCCTTGAAATGAACTATATGCTTATTGAATTAATGTTACATGCGGCTTGTTTCCCTGAGATAATGGAATTTGAGTAATTTTAAGGAATTGTTCACGAAAAGTAATTTATAAAGAATAAATGTGTCGATTGTGTGTGCATGTGACCGCTCTCATGGGAGCAGGCCGTACGCCACGGCGAGATTGAAAGATATATTATGGTTCGGGCCGTTTGACCCTCGGCATTGCACAAATATGATCATTATGATGGCTCAGGCCGGTTGTCCTTATCCTGTATGCGCATGATAAATTGTTAATGATTCTTTTATGGATATTGAGTGATTAGATATTTTAAGGGAAAGAAAAAAAAGGTAGAATAATGAAGTAGTAATCGTATATTTACTTCCAATATTTATTTGAATTACTATTATTTTTAATGTTTACTGTTTTTATCATCCTCGTATGTCTGTTACTGATATTATATCTTGTTTAATAATTTTGTTGGACCTTAGTGAGTGTCAAGTCGACCTCTCGTCACTACTTCTTCGAGGTTAGGCGGGATACTCACTGGGTACATATATATTTATGTACTCATGCTACGCTTCTGTACTTAATTGTACAGGTTCTGAGGCTGGTGCATCTGGTTATCAGACCGGAGCTCGATTCTGATCATAGTTGGACCTGACTTCACGGTGAGCTGCTTCTCCTGCCGATCCTCGGCAGCACCATGGAGTTCTTTTTGCTTATTTCCTGTCTATTTCTTTCAGACAGTGGGATTGTATATTATATCTTTTGTATATTCTGTTAGTATGCCCGTAGGACTTGTGACACTAGTTCCTGGCACACACGTGGTAGTTATTATGGATTACGGGTCTGTATATATATTGGCTCATGCCTCCTTATGACCGCTTTTGATTAAAACTGGCTAATTATCCTTTTCGATTTATGTTTTAAGCTTTAAAAACTTGGTATATGTTGAAATGTTTAATCAAACAAGAAAGAACCCTTAGTAAAATGAGTGTTGTCTTGCCCGACCCCGCTGTTGGGCGCTCTCACGACCTGAGTTAGGATTTTGGGTCGTGACAACATGGTATCAGAGCTCAAGGTTCACGTAAGTCTCACGAGTCACGGGCAAACCCAATAGAGTCTTGCGGATCGGTACAAAGACGTCTGTACTTATCTTCAGGAGGCTATAGGTTGTTAGGAAAACCTCTCCTTATTCTTATTCTATGGTGCAATCGATGGTTTACTAAATCTCATTCTTCTATTCTCTCACAGATGGTGAGGATGCGTGTATCCGATGTTCCAGACCCGGGAGGGGCCGCTATCCCCGTTGTTCGAGGCCGTAGCAGAGGCCGGGGGAGGGCACTGGCCCGAGGTAGGGGACGAGGGCATCCCCGAGCTATTCCAGTTGCACCACCACCAGAGGATCCTAATATAGAAGAGCAGGGTGAGGTGCCCCCCGTAGGTCCTGCTCCAGTGGAATTTAAGACGGCGCCGGGCTTCCAGGAGATCATGGGCCGTATGATGCGGTTTATGGACACCATGTCCCAGGCTGGTTTATTTCCAGCAGATCCTTCCACATCTCAGGCGGGAGGGAGGGCACAGACTCCTACCGCCCAGGCTGCAGGTCAGGCAGCAACATTACATCATACCCCGGGTACACTGCCCGTGGGTGGGGTCCAGCCTGTAGCAGTAGCACCTGAGCCCAGACCAGCTGCAGACAGTGATCCGCAGAAGTTATTGGATAGATAGACTCGATTGCACCCTCTAGTATTCGGGGGTGAGCGAGGCGAGGATGCCCTGGATTTTGTTGACAAGTGCAGGGACATGCTACATAATATGAGGATATTAGAGTCCTATGGAGTGGACTTCACTACCTTCCTGTTAGAGGCCAGAGCTCGCAGATGGTGGCAGTCCTATATTCTCAGCATGCCAACAGACTCTCCTCCTATCACTTGGGAGCAGTTCACTCAGATGTTTCTAGACAGGTATATCCCACCCTTTGAGAGGGAAGAACTGCGATATCAGTTTGAGCAGCTGAAGCAGGGACAAATGTCAGTGACAAATTATGAGGCTAGATTCTCAGAGTTGTCTCGCCACGCACTCATGATACTATACCTACTTATGCTGAGAGAGTGCGGAGATTTGACTGCACTTTGGTATTAGGGCCAACATGGTCCGAGAGGTGGAGATGGGGACTCCCTATCAGCTGGTGGTCGAGATAGCTTGTCAGATTGAGGGCTATAGATCGAGAGGCAGAGAGCAGGGTCAGCAGGACAAGAGAGAAATATTCTCCGGGGATTTCAGAGGTGCCCCAGTTGGGCGCAAAGGTCAGTTCGGTAGAGGTCAGCCCAGCAGGCCTCCATATTCATCACCCTCACCACCTCCCCGAGGTGTTCCGGCGAGGCCTCATTTCAGCGCCATGCCAGAGTGTTCCTACCGCCCTCCATCCATTCAGAGTTTACCCAGTGGTTATTCCAATTATCCGAGATTCCCCAGTCCCTACTTCAGTGCTATGCCAGAGAGTACACATCGCTCTCCAACCATTCAGGGTTCCTCTTCGAGGCAGCAGACTATGATACTCGGTGGTTGTTATGAGTGTGGGGATCCCGGTCATATGAAGAGGCATTGTCCCAGGTTTCGGGGCAGAGCAGTGTAGTAGGATTATCAGCCTATGGTTCCAGCACCAGCCGTCAGGCCACCTAGAGGTGGGGGACATGTCGGCAGGGGTCTTCTTAGAGGTGGAGGCTAGTTAGAGGGAGGTCAGCCAACTCCTGTTCATTCTGGCGGGGCTTAGTCTTCCGGTGCTCCAGCTAGATTCTATGCTATTCCGGCCAGATCAGATGCAATGGTCTCAGACGCCGTGATCACAGGTATTATCACAATATGTGGTAGAGAGGCATCGATGTTATTTGATCCAAGATCCACCTATTCCTATGTTTCAGTCTTATTTTCTTATTTCTGGATGTTCCTCGTGAGTCCTTGGGTTCTCCTATATGTGTGTCCACTCCTGTGGGCGATTTTGTAGTGGTAGACCGGGTTTACCGATCCTGTATGGTTATATTCTGTGGGTTCGAGACTCGAGCGGATCTCTTATTGCTCGACATGGTTGATTTCGAGGTATTTTAGGCATGGATTGCTATCTCTTTATCATGTCGTGCTAGATTTCCATGCCAAGACAATTACTTTATCCATGCCAGAGTTTCCTTGGCTGGAGTGGAGAGGTTCCTCAGTTAGTGCATCCAGCCGGGTTATTTCATTCAACAAGGCTTGACATATGGTCGAGAAGGGTTGCCTGGCCTATCTTGCTTATGTGCGGGACACCACCGCCGAGTCACCGACGATTGATTCGGTGCCAGTTTTTCGAGAGTTTGCTGATGTATTTCCTTCAGACCTTCTAGGCATGCCTCCGGATTATGATATTGATTTCTGCATTGATTTAGCTCCAGGAACCCAGCCTATATCTATTCCTCCGTACCATATGGCTCCGAGAGAGTTTAAGGAGCAGCTTGAGGAGTTGTTGCCTAAGGGGTTCATCTAACTGAGTGTATCGCCGTGGGGTGCTCCAGTTCTATTCGTGAAGAAGAAGGATGGGTCCATGCGGATGTGTATTTATTACCGCCAGTTGAACAAGGTCATCATTAAGAACAAGTACCCTTTTACCGCGCATCGATGATTTGTTTGACCAGTTGCAGGGTGCTCGGGTGTTTTCTAAGATTGATTTGAGATCGGGATATCATCAGTTGAGGATTCGGGCCTTAGATGTTCCGAAGGCAGATTTTCTCACGAGGTGTGGCCACTATGGGTTCCTAGTAATGTCCTTGGCTTGACTAATGCCCCAACAACATTCATGGACTTGATGAACAGGGTGTTCAGGCATTATATTATTCCTTTGTCATTGTCTTCATTGATGACATTTTGATTTACTCACGTAGCCTGGGGGAGCACGAGCAACATTTGAGAGTTGTGCTCCAGACTTTGCAAGAACATAAGCTATATGCTAAGTTCTCCAAGTGTGAGTTCTGGTTGGATTTCGTGGCATTCTTGGGGCATGTGGTATCCGGAGAGGGTATCAAGGTTGATCCTCAGAAGATTCAGGCAGTTCAGAGTTGGCCGCGTCCTACTTCAGCTACAAAGATCAGGAGCTTTTTGGGCCTAGCAGGCTATTATCACCGATTTGTGGAGGGGTTCTCTTCTATTGCAGCTCCATTGACTAGATTGACTCAGAAGAATGCCCTGTTTCGATGGTCCGACGAGTGTGAGGTGAACTTTCAGAAGCTCAAGGCAACATTGACCTCAACACCAATTCTGGTATTACCTTATGGTTCGGGGATGTATACAGTGTATTGTGACGCTTCGCGCGTTGGCTTGGGGTGTGTGTTGATGGAGGGAGGGAGAGTTATTGCTTATGTTTCGCGCCAGCTGAAGGTTCATGAGAAGAATTACCATGTGCACGATTTAGAGTTGGTGGCGATTGTTCATGCTCTTAAGATTTGGAGGCACTACTTGTATGGGGTGTCCTCTGAGGTTTGTACAGACCACCGCAGCTTGCAGCACTTGTTTAAGCAGAGGAACCTTAATTTGAGGCAGCGCAGATGGCTTGAGTTGTTGAAGGATTATGATATCACCATTCTTTATCATCCGGGCAAGGCAAACGTGGTAGCATATGCCTTGAGCAGGAAGGCAGAGAGTATGGGTAGTTTGGCTTACATTGCAGCAGAGGAGAGACCTCTAACCTTGGACTCAGTCCTTGGCTAATCTCCTGATGAGGTTAGACCTTTCATAGCCTCGCTGAGTTTTAGCACATGTGGTTGCTCAGTCTTCGTTATTGGGAGAGATTAAGGCTCGGCAGTTTGATGATCCGTACTTGGAAGAGCTTCGGAAGACAGTGGTTCACAGTGGTGCTAAGGAGGTTACTATTGGAGAGGATAGTGTTCTGAGACTTTAGGGCCGTTTATGTGTTCCTAATGTCGATGTCTTGAGAGGGAGTATTTTAGATGAGGCACACAGTTCTCGGTATTCTGTCCATCCTGGTGCTACGAAGATGTATCGTGATTTGAAGCAGCGTTACTGGTGGAGGCGGAGGAAGAAGTACATTTTGGAGTATGTGGGTAGGTGTCTTAATTTCCAGCAGGTTAAGTATGAGCACTAGAGGCCAGGAGGCCTACTTCAGCAGATGCCCATTCGGGAGTGGAAGTGGGAACGCATCACTATAGACTTCGTGGTTGGGTTGCCTCGAAATCTGCGGAAGGTTGACGCGGTTTGGGTCATTGTGGATAGATTGACCAAATCGGCTCATTTCATTCCAGTGGCTACTACATATACTTCTGAGAGGTTGGCACAAATCTACATTCGGGAGATAGTCCGGTTACGCGGTATGCCGATGTCCATTATATCAGATCGAGGTCCTCAGTTTACCTCGCACTTCTGGAGAGCATTGCATAGTGAGATGGGTTCCCAGATAGACCTCAGCACAACATTTCACCCTCATACTGATGACAATCAGAGCGTACAATTCAGATATTGGAGGACATGCTTAGGGCATGTGTGATTGACTTCGAAGGTCAGTGGGACCAGTTCTTGCCTTTGACCGAGTTTTCTTACAATAATAGTTATCAGTCCAGCATCGAGATGGCTCCATTTGAGGCTTTGTATGGTCGGCGATGTTGTTCTCCTATCGGGTGGTTTGAGCCTGGCGAGGCTAAATTATATGGCACCGACCTGGTGAGGGATGCTTTGGAGAGGGTGAAGTTGATTCAGGAGAGGCTCCGCACAACACATTCCAGACAGAAGAGCTACGTGGATCAGAGGGCGCATGATGTATCATTTATGGAGGGAGTTAAGGTCCTATTGAAAGTCTCGCCAATGAAGGGTATCATGAGGTTCGAGAAGAAGGGCAAGCTGAGCCTAAGGTTTATAGGTCCCTTCAAGGTGTTGAGGCGAGTTGGGGAGGTTGCTTATGAGCTAGCTTTGCCTCCTAGTTCGTCAGGAGTTCATCCGGTCTTTCATGTATCCATGCTCCGGAGGTTCTACGCCGACTTCTCTCATGTGGTTGATTTCAGCACTATTCAGTTGGTTGAGAGGTTGGGCTACGAGGAGGAGCCAGTTGCTATTATTAATAGACAGGATCGCCAGTTGAGGTCCAAGAGAGTCTCTGCGGTGAAGTTCCAGTAGAGGGGCCAACCAATCGAGGAAGTGACCTGGGAGTCCAAGGAGGACATGCGGAGCAGATATCCACACTTATTTAGCACTTCAGGTATGATTCTAGACCCGTTCGAGGAAGAACTTTTGTTTAAGAGGTGTAGAACGTAACAAGCCGACTGATCTTTTTGCGTTATCGGACCCCGCTCCCATAAATGAAATTTCCCCTAGCGCCTTATTGTGATTTATGACTTGCGAGGGCGGGTGGTCTGGGATTCAGAAGTTTTTAGAGCAATATTGGAACACTTGGTTTCGTCAAGTTGACCTTTAAGGCCAAGTTTGGCTTCGGTCAACATTTTGAGTAAACGACCTCGAAATCGAGTTTCGACTATTCCGGTAGCTTTGTATGATGATTTCGGACTAGGGCGTATGTTCGGAATGGGTTTTGTATCACCCGGGAGCGTTTCGATGCCCAATATCGAAATAAGAGTTTCCTTAAGTTCATATTGTGGTTTGGGACGTGTTTTCATGTTATCAAGGTCCGAACAGAATTCCGAGATCGGGAATAGTTCTGTTATGTCATTTATGACTTGCTTGCAAAATTTGGTGTCATTCTGAGTAGTATAGGTCGGTTCGGCGCATTGTTAGCGAATTCAAGAAACTTAAAGTTCCTAAGTTTGGTCCTAGGGGTTTTGAGGTGTGATTTTGAGTTTTAACATTGTTGTGGGTGTTCCAAAGGCTCGAGCGAATCCGTATTATGATTTGGGACTTATTGGTGTATTTGGACGGGGGCTCGGGTGGTCCCAGGTGCCTCTCGGGCACCAAACGAGGCCAAAAACCAGTTGAAGCAGTTGCTGGTGCACCTGATCTGGTGTGACCGTAGGTGCGGTTGCCCAGTCACAGGTGCGAGACCGCTCCTGCGATCCCAGCCTCGCAGGTGCGACCCCCAGGTGGGTTTCTCAGTTCTCGCAGGTGTGGGCCCTTTCCTGCAGGTGCGGAGCCGCAGGTGCGGACTCCTGCCCGCAGGCTCGAGCCCAGGCTCTTGTCCCATTTTTCTGCAGGTCTGAGACTGCATGTATGGTCGTTGAGTCACAGGTGCGGAAACCCCTGTAGGCAGTAAGGTCTTTAAATGTGGGATTATCCCATTTTCACTCCATTTTCTTCCACCATAGATGATTTTGAGAGCTTGGAAAAGAGTCCCACGACCTAGCAACTAAAAGGTAAGTGAATTCTATCCTAAAGTTAGTTAATGCATGAATTCCTAGTTGAATTTAACTACCTAATTAGTGAAAAATTAAGGAATTGGGTAGTAACCTATGGCTTTCGAGAATTTAGAGAATTTCTCGTGAATTGGCTATGAAATCATACAAAAATCATATATTAATGATCCTTAGGTTATGGGTGAGTGTTTCCTTCGAGAATTTTTGGAATCCGAGCATGTGAGCCCGAGGTTGGATTTTGGAATTTCTTCAAGAATGATGAATTTGACTAAGTAGTAGGAGAATTTCATGCTTTGAATATAATTTGATATATTTACGTAATGTTTGATTAGTTTCGAGTCCTTGGGTGACGAGTTCGAAGTTTCGGGCGCATTTTTGACACGCGCAGTAGGTTCGACACGAGGTGAGTCTCCTTTCTAACCTTGTAAGAGGGAATTGTCCCCCTAGGTGATTTAAATGGATATGTGCTAATGTTTGTGGGGGCTACGTCACGCAAAGTGACGATAATCCATACGTAGCGATATTATTGTTATGTCCGGGTAGTTAGGCCTACACCATGAATTATGTTTTTCCTTGAAATGAACTATGTGCTTAATGAATTAATGTTACATGCGGCTTGTTTCCCTGAGATCATGGAATTTGAGTAATTTTAAGCAATTGTTCACGAAAAGTAATTTATAAAGAATAAATGTGTGGATTGTGTGTGCATGTGACCGCTTCCCAATTTACATTCCGCGAGCGGAGTGTTATTTTCCCCACTCTCATGGTAGTAGGTCATACGCCACAGCGAGATTGAAAGATATATTATGGTTCAGGTCGTTCGACCCTCGGCAATGCACATATATGATCATTATGATGGCTCAGGCCGGTTGTCCTTATCCTATATGTGCATGCTAAATTGTTAATGATTCTTTTATGGATATTAAGTGGTAAGATATTTTAAAGGAAAGAAAAAAAAAGGTAGAATAATAAAGTAGTAATTGTATATTTACTTCCAGCATTTATTTGAATTACTGTTGTTTTTAATGTTTACTATTTTTATCATCCTCGTATGTCAGTTACTGATATTATATCTTATTTAATCATTTTGTTGGACCTTAGTGAGTGTCAAGTCGACCTCTCGTCACTACTTCTTCGAGGTTAGGCGGGATACTCACTAGGTATATATTTGTTTATGTACTCATGATACGCTTCTGTACTTAATTATACATGTTATGAGGTTGGTGCATCGGAGCTCGATTCTGAATATAGTTGGACCTGACTTCACAGTGAGATGCTTTTCCTGACGATCCTCGACATCACTGTATTGGTAAAAAAGAGTTTCACACGTAAACCAACTCTCGACAACTCAGCCAGCTACGTGGACACAGGAGAACGCGACAGCTGGATGTGATTCTTTGAAGAGGTAAGGAACAAAGAGACACGATTCAATAAAAACCTCGAGCTTATCAGCCACGGTAAACTCAACCTGATCAAAACAGGGAAGAGCACGGTCATGAACCCACAATTGATTACTCAAGCGTTATGTAAACGTACCCCTAATTACCGTTATCCTTTGTAACGCCTCATTAATGTCATAATTAATCATTAATGAGAAATCATAGCAAGAGTTGTACGTTATATCAAGAAATCTCCTATATAAGGAAGGGGAATACAGCTTGTAAATACATCTGATTCTCGAATACAATTTACTTCGCTTTTCTATCTTTCTGCAATATTGTCTATTATTCATTTTTTTATATTTCCTTGATTATCAGTAACCTGAGTTCATCCTAGAAATATCTTTAGTCAAGGGATCTAATTCTTTGGTTAAACAAATTGGTTCCATTACCGGGAATCTGATAATCTTTGTTTTCTTTTCAAGTGATATCCTCTGAACTATGTCGAACTCCAATGACAACAACCAGCAAAGGAGTGGAACCACAGTTCAATCGCCTTCAGGAACCCCACGTGGTTCAACGGAACAATCCCCAGAAAGATCCAATAACAACAATGGTGATAATGATCAAACTATGGAACAAGATCGTGTAAAGCAAATGATTGCAGAGTATGTGAGCCAAGCTTTGCAAGAATTTGCGAGAAGATTACCGACATAGTTACCTACACCGCCGACGCCACCCCCCAATAATACCACCACCATGGAAAATCCTCAATCTGGGTTGGCAAACTCAGGAAGAGGAGATACTCGTAATGAATCTCTCGAAACGAGACCAGGTATATCTAATAACTCAGAATTACAAAATTTACTTCTAACCATGCAAAAACAGATGAAGGAGCAGAACGATCGCATCGAGCAATTCCTGGAGTACCACCTATCATCAAAGGCATTGATGTTGATAGGTATTCACAACAACCTTGGAAGCCAAGTGCGGCACCCTTGCCTATACCCAAGAAGTTTAAAATGCCTGACGTTCCAAATATGATGGAATAACTGACCCACGTGACCATGTGACTGCTTTCACTACTGGAGTAAAAGGCAACGACTTAACAAAACAAGAGATTGAATCAGTCCTTGTCAAAAAGTTTGGGGAAACACTTACCAAAGGGGTCCTAACCCGGTATTCTCTTCTCTTTGAAAATTCTATTAACTTTTTTGCTGAGCCTGCAGATTCGTTTATAAAAGCACATTCTGGTGCACAAAAAGTTGAGAAAAGAATGGAAGACATATTCAAAATAAAACAAGGAGACACGGAACTACTCTGTGAGTTTGTAGACAGGTTTCAACGAGAAAGAATGCAGTTACCCAAGGTGCCTGATAATTGGGCAGCCATGGCATTTGCAAGAAACCTAAACGATAAAAGCTCAGAAGCCACGAGATGACTTAAGGAAAATATAACAGAATTCCCCGCCACAACATGGAACGATGAATATTACAGGTGTAGTACTAAACTCAGAATAGAAGAAGATATCATTGCTCGTTCGAGAGATGAAGATTATTGCAGATCCAGACGTCCTGAATCAGATAGAAGATCAGGTAAAAATAGGTACGATCCTTACTTAGGACCCTCAGAACGTGATATTCACCCCAGGTTCGAAAACACTTGGTCGGACTATAGACCACAAGGAAGAGACGTAGTCTCATCCTCGTCTAGATCCAGAAAAGATCGAGATGAACGACCTAGAGGTAGTACTCAAATTGGGGATCATACTTTTAATGTAAGTACTACTGAACTTGTCTCAATATTGAGGAATATGGGAGACAGGGTTAAGTGGCCTAAAGAGATGCAATCAAATCCAAATAGAAGGAACCCGAATCACAGGTGTGAATTCCATAATGATCATGGGCACAAAACTGCGGATTGCAGATTTTTACAAGGTGAAGTAGAAAATTTATTGAAACATGCTATTTAACAGAATTGTTTAGTGATAAAGGTAAACAGGCATATATGAGGAACAGGTAGGAGCCCCCAAAGCCTCTTTCTCCAAAACGAACCGTCAACGTGATACGCGGAGGTGAAGAAGTAAACAGAGTGGTCTGCAAAACAACCACAAAGTTCACAATTACACATGGAAAACGAGCTCGTGAAAACATGGAAGAGGACGATATAACCTTCGATGATGCAGATATCAGCGGATTAAAGTTTTCCTCACAACGATGCTCTGGTAATATCTTTACTTATTCATGACACTAACGTAAAAAGAGTGTTGATTGATCCAGGCAGTTCAGTCAATATCATTTTGCTAAGAGTCGTGGAAGAAATGCTACTGGGGAATCAAGTAATCCCAAGGGAACGAGCCATATCAGGGTTTGATAACTCTATGGTTATACCAAAAGGAGAAATTGAGCTTAGCACTTATGCTGAGGGGGTGATCAAAAGTACCAGGTTCCAAGTCATCGATACTGACATGGCTTATAACGTGATCATGGGAAGGCCATGGATCCACAACATGAAAGCAATACCCTCCATGTTGCATCAAGTAATTAAATTCCCCTCTGAATGGAGAATTCAGCAAATCAGAGACGATCAGCAGACCGCAAGAAATATAAACTCTATGGTGCACTACAACAAGAAAATAGAGGTCGAAAAATTACGAGATAAGAGAATCTCCCAAGTGGGTAACACCACCCAAACAGACATGGAAGAAATTACTACCCAAATAGGTACAAAAAGTATTATTGTTGAAACAGGTATGAAAGAAAATACTTACGAGAAGGTAAATCAAGTTGTGAAGGTGCATGTGCATTAGACCACACGGATGAAGATTCCAGACCGGACATCATTCATGAACCGGAGGAAGATGAGAACATCAAAACAACTACGGAGAAGCTCGAAGTTGTTCCATTATCTTAACAAAATCCTGAACAGAAAGTGTATATAGGCACGAGGTTGGGGCCCGACCGAAGAGGTAAGTTAATTGATTATTTAAAGTCTAACGCAGACTGCTTTGCGTGGTCCCACTCAGATATGACAGGCATCCCACCAGAAGTGATGACTCATAAAATTAATGAAGATCTATCATTCGTACCTGTTAAGCAGAAGAAAAGAAAGAAAGGACCATTCAAAAACCAAGTGATCGTCGAAGAGGTACAGAAACTCTTAAAGATTGGTTCGATACGAGAGGTAACGTACCCTAACTGGCTAGCGAATACCGTGGTAGTACCTAAAAAGAATGGAAAATGGAGAGTATGCGTAGATTATACTGATTTAAATAAAGCATGCCCCAAAGATTCATTCACATTGCCACATATAGATCAAATGATTGATGCCACATCCGGTCATGAATTATTAAGCTTCTTAGATGCATATTCTGGTTATAATCAGATTAAAATGGATCCCTCAGATGAGGAAAAAAATTCCTTCATTACAAACAGGGGGACTTACTGTTATAAAGTTATGCCTTTTGGCTTAAAAAATATTGGAGCCACCTATCAAAGGTTAGTGACTAAAATGTTCCAAGAACATCATAGAAAGACGATGGAAGTCTATATTGATGATATGTTGGTAAAATCAACACAAGCACAAGACCATTTCCAGCATCTCTCTACTGCTTTTGATATTTTACACAGGTATAATATGAAGCTAAATCCAGAGAAATGCGCTTTTGGAGTGCAATTAGGTAAATTTGTGAGTTTCGTTATATCGAATAGACGAATAGAGGTAAATCCCGCTCAAATTAAAGCTATATAGGAAATACCTGATATTTTAACAAATAAAAAGGAAGTTCAAAGACTGACAGGGAGAANTAAAAGCAGAATCAGCTCGAATGGACTGAATAATTTCAGCAAGCCCTCAAGAATCTGAGGATTTATCTATCGAAACCACCGCTGCTTTATAATCCAAAAGAAGGAGAAAGATTGTACATCTACCTGGCTATCTCATAAACTGTTGTAAGTGCAGTACTGGTAAGAGAAGAAAAAGGTAAACAATCACCTATCTATTATGTAAGTAAAACTTTGGTAGATGCTGAGACTAGATATCCACATTTGGAAAAGTTATCCTTAGCTTTAATAATGGCATCTAGAAAATTACGACCATATTTTCAATGCCACTCAATCACCGTTGTGACCTCATATCCTTTAAAAAATATTATGCATAAACATGAATTGTCAGGAAGATTAGCCAAGTGGCCCATAGAATTAAGTGAGCATGAAATAATATATCAGCCTATGACTGCAATTAAGTCTCAAATACTAGCTGATTTTGTTGCTGACTTTAGTAATAACATTGTTCTTGAAGTGCAAAAACAGTTACAACTTTTTAACGGTGCTAATCCAAGCCAATGGACCCTATTCACTGATGGTTCCTCAAATATAAAAGGTGTCGGCTTAGGTATAGTCTTAATATCACCCACGGGTGAAAAGACACGGCAAGCTATTAAGTGTTATCCTATAACTAACAATGAAGCAGAGTATGAAGTTATTATTGTAGGGCTTGAACTCGCACGGGAGCTTTCAATTGAGGAAATTGTGATTAACTGCGACTCCCAATTGGTAGTAAATCAAATACAAGGGACTTACATCGCTCGAGAAACTCGAATGCAACAGTATCTTGAAAAAGCATGAGAGCTCGTGAGACAATTCAAAACATGGAAGGTAATGCAAATACCTAGAGAGGAAAATGCAGAAGCAGATGCATTAGCTAACCTCGCAGCAGTCACGGAAGTAACAAACAAAGACAATGCAATTGTCGTCTAACTATTTCATTCAATGATCGACCAGGACATGAATGGGGTAATGTCATGACCCAAAGTCCCTAAGGTCGTGATGGCGCCGGACACAAGGTCAGGCAAGCCAAACCATTAATTAATTGAAATAACTTTCCAGTTTTAACATTTTCAAAATCGTTACTTTTTCTTGCATTTCACAATCAAATAAATAAATTTTAGTAAACTTAAATACGACAGCACATCAATTCAATTTAATGAAATAAATCCCAACACATCCCCAGAACCCGGTGTCACAAGTACATGAGCAATTTCTAAGAAGTTATACAATCACTTCAAGCCTGTCCGAACTACAACTAGACTTGGAAATCTAAAAATGAATAAATGCAGTATGAAGGTGACTCTTCCAACTGCGGATCGCCTCCGGATGGTGCAGCTCGCCTAAGTCTCCGAATCCTCCACATTTCTATGAAAGCACATGTGCAATAAAATGCACAGCAACTGCAGCATGAGTACAAAAACAACGTGTACTCAGTAAGTCGCCCGCCTAACCTCAGAGAGGTAGTGACGAGGGGGAAATTAGAGTCTTACTAAGGTCTGACAATACAACATATGACAGAATATGATGAAATACAATAGACATGTAAGACAGTGAGCAACGAGTACGTATCAAGTACAGAAATCCAGGTAACCACTGAGAATAAACAACAATCTACACTTTCCTTTTTCCCAAAATACATGTCAAGCCAATACCAATAGAATAATACCAAATAGTCATGCGCACACAAGGGTAAGACAACCGGCCGGAGTCATAAGATAGTCAACCTCTCTATGCACTGCCGAAGGATCGATCGGCCCATCCCAAAAGTGCATCTCTCAGCCTCTCTATGCACTGCCGAAGGATCGATCGTCCCGTCCCAAAAAATCGCCTCTCAATCTCTCTATGCACTGCCGAAGGATCGATCGGCCCGTCCCAAAAGTGCATCTCTCAATCTCTCTACGCACTGCCGAAGGATCGATCAGCCTGTCCCAAAAGTGCGTCTCTCAATACAATAATCCTCTATGTGCACTGCCGAGGGATCGACCGGCCCGTCCCAAAAGTGCACCTCTAAATATAATACAGCTAGCCTGCTCGCGAATCATACATGCGACTCAGCTGCTCATTAGAATACATACACAAATACAGGGTCTTCCTGCCCGCGAATCACTCAAGCGACTCAAGCACCCGAAGTTACACATATCCATATAATAAATTCATATTTTTATCAAGAAAACCGTTTTTTATCAGCAAAATGGTAAAGTATTTATTAAAAGAAGCATGAAATATAGGTTTTGAAATCTTTGTTTTTGAAACTCATTTGTCCAATTTAGTAACACTCCATAATACAACCCAGTCTAGGTACACGTATATTCACAGCGGAAACAATTCTCTTTTTAGAAGGTTAACAATATGAACTCTAGTTGTCTTTTAAACTTTCAATCACGTTTTCGGTCATATTAGCAGTTGAATATTACAGGCAGGGTTACAGGTACACACATAAAGCATGCTAGTGGGTCCTAGTCTACCCGGACTTGGCATAATAGTAGCTATGCACGGACTCCCGTCACCTCGTGCGTACGTAGCCCCCGAAGATAATATCATTTACTTAATTAATTCACCTAGGGGGACGATTCCCCCTCACAAAGTTGGAAAGGAGACTTACCTCGCTCTGAAATTCCAACACCGGCTTCTGATCCCTTCCGATGACCCCAACGGACGCACAACGCTCCGAAACTACCACATGAATGACAAAGCAATGAAAATTCATCCTAATACTCATAAAAAATTCAGATTATATACTTTCACAACCCCGCTCGGAGAAATGACCAAAATGCCCTCGGGCCCACGCGCCTGGAAATCCGAAATTCTCTAAGATACATTCTACCCACAGCCTTACTAACTCAAATATATAATTTACTCAAATATCCATGCTTAATTCGTGGTTAAAAATCCAAATTTTCCATATTCTAGGTTTCTTCAAAGTTTCCTAATTTTCCTACCAATTCCATGCTCAAAAATCCATGCAAGATCTTGTATTTAACCTTAGAAACAAGTAGAACAACTTACATCAACTCTTGATGCTTGGTGAAATCCCCCTTGAAAAGACCTCCAAAAATTGTCTCAACCAAAAGAAAAATGAAGAGAAATGGCTCAACTCGATCTTTAAAACATTCTGCCCAGGCATTTTCCGCACTTGCGGTCCTTCTTCCGCACATGCGATCTCGCAGGTGTGACCAAATCCACCGCACATGCAGTTTCCCTCAATTCCAGCCAGATCGCATCTGCGCCCACACTGCCCGCACCTGCGGCGGAATTTCCATCGCACCTGCGGTTCCCAGCTAAGCCAAGCCCACATTTGCACCTGCGACTCCCAGGCCGCACCTGCGGTCAAAGCCTCGTAGGTGCGGTTGCACCAGATGATAGCAGTTCAGCTCTTCTTCCAACTTCAACTTTGATCTGTTAAACACTCGGAATACACCCGAGGCCCCCGGGACCCCGTCCAGTTATACCAACATGTTCCAAAACATGACACGGACTTGCTCGAGCCCTCAAATCACATCAAACAACGCCGAAATCACGAATCACACTAAAATCCAATTTTTAAGAACTTGAAATTTCAAACTTCTTCATCTGATGCCGAAACCTATCAAATCACGTCCGATTGACCTCAAATTTTACGCACAAGTCATATCCAACATTACGGACCTGCTCCAACTTCTGGAATCGCATTCCGACCTCGATATCAAAACTTCCACTTCCGGCCGGATTTTCTCAAAAACCTTGAAATTTCTATCTTTAGCCAAATGACTTCAAAATGACCTCTAGACATCCGAATTCACTTCCGATCGCGCTACCAACTCCATAATCACCATACAGAGCTATTCCCAGATTCGGAATCCCAAACGGACATCAACCTCACTGATATGCACTCTAACCCCAAATTTATGAAATCCTTCAAAAATGCTAACTTCCATAATATAGGCCGAAACGCTCCCGGGTTGTCCAAAACCTGATCCGGACATACACCCAAGTCCGAAATCATCATACGAACCTGCTGGAACCTTCAATTCCTGATTCGTAGATTGTTTACTCAAAATTCCAATCTTAGTTGATTTCACCAACACAAGGCTTGTGAAATGAGAAAGTTCTTTCCAAACCAACTCTAAACTTCCTGAAATTCAATTCCGACCATGCCCACGGGTCATAATACCTGAAACGAAGCTGCTCACGACTTCAAACCTCTAAACGACGTGCTAGATCTCAAAACGACCGATCGGGTCGTTACATGTAACTCTCAACAACATAACCTGGGACTGGAGAAACGAAATTCTTATTTTTTTGCAGAATGGCACCGTACCGGAAGATAGGAAAGTAGCTCAAGCACTTTGCCGCAAAGTTTCACGGTACTGCCTTATTCGTAACTCGCTTTATCACAAGATGTTCGAAGGACCCCTAGCTAAATGCCTCGGAACTAACCAAACGGAATTTGTGATGAAAGAAGTCCACGAAGGACACTGTGGAAATCACTCAGGGGCGAGATCCTTAGTGAAAACCCTAATCAGAGCTGGATACTATTGGCTTAAGATGGAAGAAGAAGCCGAGAACTTCGTATCCAAATGCGACAGGTGCCAAAGGTTTGCCAATAACATGCATCGACCAGCGGAATTATTGCATCCAATAATATCCCCATGGCTTTTCATGAAATGAGGTATGGACATAGTGGGACCTCTTCCCACAACTAAAGGAAAGGTACCGTTTTTACTCGTGCTAACCGACTATTTTACAAAATGGGTAGAGGCAGAAGAGTTCAAACAAGTCCGAGAAAAGGAATTTAAAAGCTTCTTATGGCGAAACATAATATGCCTCTTTGGAATACCAAAGGAAATCGTGTGCGATAATGGCCCACAATTCATAGGCTCATAAATCACAGAATTCTTTGAAAGTTGGCAAATCAAGCGGATCACTTCAACGTCGTACCACCCCGTGGCTAATGGTCAAGCTGAGTCAATGAATAAGGTCATCATCAACAATCCAAAGAAGCGGCTGGATAAAGCCAAAGGAAACTGGCCTGATGAGTTACCAGCGGTACTATGGGCATACATAACAACTTCAAAAATAGCCACGGGCGAAACTCCATTCACACTTGTTTATGGCTCAGAAGCCTTAATACCTGTGGAGATTAGTGAACCAAGCATAAGGTTCTCAACATCCATGGAGGGAGAAAATGATGATGAATTGAGGACCAACCTGGACCTGCTAGAACCACAGAGAGAAGCACCATTGATACGGATGGCAGCTCAAAAACAAATCATAGAGCGTTATTACAACCGTAAAGCTCATCTCAGGTACTTGAAGATTGGGGACTTTGTCCTCAAAAAAGTCTTTCAATAAACGAAAGAAGCAGGTGCAGGAAAGCTAAATCCAAATTGGGAAGGACCTTACAAAATTCGAGGCATAACTGGGAAAGGCGCCTATGAGTTGGAAGCCATGGACAACAGAGTTCTACCAACAAGCTGGAACGCCATCCACCTAAAGAAGTATTAATTCTAAGGAAAAGAATACCCCGTCAGGTATCACACGTTCGATTTTATTTTTAACATTTAAAAATTTTACTAACTTTTTTAGATGATAGGCATAAAGCTAACCCATCACCAGATGACGATATTAGACCTGCAAAGACGCGAGGAAATAACACAATTCCCGGTCTAGTGTTACAATTTCTGATGGAAGTTTTAAAAGGGTTAAGCAGTCATCATCTAAAAAACTATATACCTTCGAGTCCGGAATGTTTTTCCTTTTCAGGAAAAGGACCGCAAGGAGGGAATAATCAAGTGCTCGAGATTTCTTTCTTCAAAGCTCAAACACTTGGGGGACTATATAGTATAGAAGGCTAAGACGAAGCAAAGAAGACTATCAGAAAGTTAAAAGCTCGAGACTGAAGACCCATCTACCCAACGAGACAAGTGATACGGGCATAATCGAAAGAAATCAAAAGAGTCATCCAAATACAAAGCCTAATGCAAAAGGCCAAAACCTTCGAACATGTTCAGGTTGAAAGGCAAAATATTAGTCACGAGAAAGAAATGTACATATTTATACGTATTCAAATTTGTTGTAACAAAAACAGTTAGGGGTAAAAGATCTTCATCAGTGTACTCATTCAAAAAATTGTTATAAAATAAAACAGTTATGGATGAAAGATCTAAATCCTTGTATTTGTTCAGAAAACTGTTATCAAATAAAAACAATTACGAATAAGAAAACATTTCCCTCGTACTTATTAGAAAGTGTTTCCAACGAAAAAAGTTGCAGGTAAAAACCCCAATCTTTATAAAAATTGTTACTAGTAAAAAATAGTTGTTCCCTTGTATTAATATCGAAAAACTGTTCCCTACGAAAAACAGTTACGAAATACAAGAGTATATCAAATCTATTAAACAAAAACAGTTGCAACATGAGTTTTAGACAATAATCAAACACATGTAAAATATCATGAAAGTTCAAGCAAAAAACTTTCCTTGGAAACATTCTTAAACATGTGTAAAAATTCCTATCACTCTATTGCGTTATCATGAAGTTGAGACGTCTTCTTCATGTCAATTATAAAGGGCCCTCTTCCATAAATTATGCCTACTACAAAAAGGCAAACATTTAATATGATACCATGCCTATTACAAAAAGGTACGAGTAATCTAATGCATTCTACATGCAAAACTCAGAGGTAAAACTGAAACCTCGAAAAATGAAGCATGCAAAAGACTTAAAGAGTGAAATGAAAACTCAACAAAAGTCATATTAGCATTAATATATTAAAACGGCTAAGAAAAAAACTAAGTATTAACTTATACTTAGACGTATAGAATTTTTTATATACATTGAGGTGTCGCTAAGTTGTCATTTGGGGACTTTAAAGAAATCCAAATTCACCCCCGATGGGACTGGGAGTAACCACCAATTGGGACAAAGAAAAAAAAAGGGGACGAACCAACTAAACTTCTTCAAGAGAGGGGTTGACTTCACTGGCAGAAGGAGCGGGAGCAACTAGGGATGAAGAGGCATGAGCGGCTGGAGTCTCACCATCAGGTGAAGAAATGTTATGAACTTGTTGAGCCTTCTCCATGGCTTCCTTAGTTTTAGCTATTTCAGCACTAAGGTCAAAACCCTCTTGACTCATTTCCGTCAATGTGTCAAGGTGAGAATTCATGTACGCCCAACTCACATCTACGGCAGCCACCTCTTCAAGATCATCATAATCCCTTTCCCATACTTGAAGCTCAGCTCTCAATCCGTCCTTCTTCGCTTCCGCAGTTTCATGGGCGGCCCTTAACGGTACAATCGAATCCTCTAGAGTTTGAGCTTTGTCTAAAGCCTTAGGAAGGTCCTCTTGTACAAGTGGGTGATTGCACGAGCTCACCTGAGTATTCCTCCTTCTGCCCCAACAAGTTTTTAAGTCTCTAATATCCTTTGAGGCACGGGACAGCTGCTCAGCGAACGAGGACTCCAGAACACTCTTGTCTTTATCAGCCTGACTGGAAGAAGCCTTCTCTACTGCCAGTTCTGCTGCCATGAGTCTCATCTGTCTATTCAAGGTACTCATTTCCTCTTCTAAAGCATCCATGTCAATCCTTAGACTATCATACTGTGCTTTCCAATTATCAACATCGGCCGACAACTATTTTATCTCCTGGTCCGTGTTTGAGATCCTCTTCATGAGCTCCATGCCTATAAGGTTTATCTACAAGAAATAAACCAGTCAGATATGGTAAATTTCATATACGAAAAATGAAAGAGGATAACCTGCATCATACCTTCAAAGAAGTATGCACGACCTCATTGGCCCATGTAAGAGCACCGTGGCTGGCTAGCTTGGCTTTCTCAGAGGGACCTATCAAAGGCTTGAGCCACACTTCGGGCTCACCCATTTTCTTGAAAAGATTCCCCTCAGCTGGAACCTCTGTTACCACCTACCGCATCTCTCTACTGGAAGACCCTACTTCCCTAACGGAAGGCATGGAAGCAATCAGAGATGAAACAACAACAGGCACGGAGGGTTGAGGATCTGGAGAAGCCACGGGCAAAGCAGCAGGCACGGAGGGTTGAAGAGTCGAGGAAGTTATAGGCAAAGCAATAGCAGAAGCCGAAATAGCAAAAGAAACAGATGAGACAGCTTCTCTCAAAGAAACAGGAAAAACAACAGCCAGAGGAACATCGTCAGGAGCAAGGTCAACACCTTCATGAAACATGCAATCCACAGACTTATGAATAGGGGAATGTGAAATATCATCAAAGGTAGAGGGCTCAACCACAGACACGGAAGGCAAGGTCAAGGGTGTAAGCTCATCATCTGAAACAACATGGCTTCTCCGTGGCCTGTGCACTAAAGCACCTTCTTCTTCTTCTACAGAACGAGACTCACCAATCTTCCTCTTTAAGGAAGATGAACCAACAATAATTTCTTGGGCCTGAGCGAAAGACATCTTCGGGATAGATGAAGCAGACACCCCATGAGCAGAGAACCCTATTAAAAGGGAAAAAGTTAAACGACAAAGAAAGAAGAGACTCGAGTAAGGAAAGAAGCAAGAACAAGAGCTTCACTTACCGTGGCTCTTTACATGCCAACCATACCTCCCAGAGAGGTACTTCCAAGATCTCTCCTCTAAAGGAGCAACAGACAACAATTTTTCTACCCAATCACGGATACCGGAGACATTCTCAACAGTATGCATGATTGCTGAGAGAAGAAGGAACAAATACGGTGTTAATAAAACATCTCAAGTCAAAACGAGGAAAATAAAATAAATGTGAGCTAAAGCATACTCACATACACGATTCCACTTCTCAGGGAAGGGAAGATTTTCTTCACCCACTGAACCAACAGTTGGTACAACAACATACCGGAGGTACCAACCCGTATCCTTATCATCTCCAGGGGTTACCAGCACTCTTTTGCTTCTAGCAGTCAGAGTAAAAAACCCCTTCACGAAATAAGGTAGGGGAATAAAGATGAATAAAATGGTTGAAAGTAAAAGGAACTGAGGCTAAAGAAGCCAAACTCCTAAGGCATGCGACAACTCGCCACACAAGCGGACCAACTTGTCCTAAGCAGATATTGAAAAAGCGGCAGAATTCAATTATGACTGGGTCAAAGGGGGGTCTAAACCCTAGAGTGAAAGGGTACGTATAAACAAAAGAATATCCCGTCTTGTAAGATGTTATTCTCTGATTACTATTTTGAATATGACAGGGAAATCAGGCCTCCAAAAGCACTCCCTACGAACAAGGGAAATCTGACCCTCGGTTATAAGAGTTGGATACCTCTCGACACTCTCAAGGGAAGAAGATTGGTCTACAAGAACTTGACTATCTCTAGCAAAAACAAACTCAGCAGGGACAATTTCATCAACTCCAGGTTCACGAAGGCCTTCACCCCTACCTCTAGACGAAGACCGAGAAACCCTAAACCTCGGATAAACTAGAGATCTAGTGGAAGGAGAAGGAACTATCTGAGAAGAAGAGGAGCCCCTCGAAGGATTGGATCCTAAACTTCTAAGTCTACCACCCCACCACCCATAGAATCAAGAAAGAGCTCTCAGTCTATCAATCCTAGTCGGAGCAGAAGATAAATTTTCAATATCTACTATTCCCTGAGGTTGGTTTGAAGAAGACATGTTTACAAAGGCAAGAAGAAATTTCTTTACAAAATACAAAGTTAGAAAGTGTTTCGTGGAAGCAAAGAAAAGAAGAAAGGTATTTATACTTGAGGACAACCGTCAAACATGGAAACAAAATAAAAATAATAATGAAAAGTCATAATTAAAGATGTCACTTCGGGACTGACACAGCCGCAAAATTCCCTAAAAGGTGCCGAGTAAATCCAGAACCAATCCGAAAAGGACACGTGGTATGACCATTAAATGGAAGTGACAAATGACGCCTATGGTGCAGAGAAGGATACAATGTTTCGAGGAAAGCGGCGGCAAAATATTCCAACCATAAATGAATATCCACTTACCAAATATTAATCGATAAATATATGGTAAGTGGGGGGACTATCTGTATTGGTAAAAAAGAGTTTCACACGTAAACCAGCTCTTGACAACTCAGCTAGTCACGTGGACACAGGAGAACGCGACAACTGGATGTGATTCTTTGAAGAGGTACGGAACAAAGAGGCACGATTCAATAAACCCTCAAGATTATCAGCCACGGGAAACTCAACCTGATCAAAACAGGGAAGAGGCACGGTCAGAATGAATCTAGACAAAGCTACGGGCAGGTTCATGAACCCACAATTGATTACTCGAACGTTATGTAACCGTACGCCAATTACCGTTATCCTTTGTAACGCCTCATTAATGTCATAATTAATCATTAATGAGAAATCATAGCAAGAGTTGTACGTTATATCAAGAAATCTTCTATATAAGGAAGGGGAATACAGCTTGTAAAGGCATCCGATTCTCGAATACAATTTACTTCGCTTTTCTATCTTTCTGCAATATTGTCTATTATTCATTTTTATATATTTCCTTGATTATCAGTAACCCGAGTTCATCCTAGAAATAGCTTTAGTCAAGGGATCTAATTCTTTGGTTAAACAAGAACCATGGAGTTTCTTTTGCTTATTTCCCGTCTATTTCTTTCAGATAGTGGGACTGTATATTATATCTTTTGTATATTCTGTTAGTATATACAGAAGTTTCTTTTGCTTCTGTAAGTATATTCTGATAATCAATTTACTTCGCTTTTCTATCTTTCTGCAATATTGTCTATTATTCATTTTTATATATTTCCTTGATTATCAGTAACCCGAGTTCATCCTAGAAATAGCTTTAGTCAAGGGATCTAATTCTTTGGTTAAACAAGAACCATGGAGTTTCTTTTGCTTATTTCCCGTCTATTTCTTTCAGATAGTGGGACTGTATATTATATCTTTTGTATATTCTGTTAGTATGCTTGTAGGCCTTGTGACACTAGTTCCTGGCACCCACGTGGTAGTTATTATGGATTTTGGGTCTATATATATTGGCTCACGCCTCCTTATGACCGCTTTTGATTAAAACTAGCTAATTATCCTTGTCGATTTATGTTATAAGCTTTAAAAACTTGGTATATATTGAAATGTTTAAATCAAACAAGAAAGAACCCTTAGTAAAATAAGTGTTGGCTTGCCCGACCTCGTTGTTGCGCGCCCTCATGACCTGAGTTAGGATTTTGGGTCGTGACAACATTTACTTGTGAGACTACGAGGTGGTATCTCGGGAGTTCTCCCTGAACATTTACTTTTGAGACTACAAGGTGGTACCTCGAGAGTTCTCCCTGTAAATTTACTTTTGAGACTACAAGGGGTTACCTCGGGAGTTCTCCCTGAATATTTACTTTGGGACTACGAGACGGTATCTTGGGAGATCCCCTGCTATTTATTACCTATGTGTTGTACTGCTGTCTTTGTTGTGTTTTCCTTTTTTTGTTAAATTTCGGTATCTTATTATACTATTATATTCTCCTGCTTATTTAATTTATACCAGTGGTCCTGACCTGACCTCGCTCTACTTGATCGAGGTTAGGCTTGGCACTTAATATGTACCATTGTGGTGTACTCATGCTACTCTTTTGCACATGTTTTGTGTGTAGATCTAGGTGCTCATTATATGCCACGTCATAAGTGAGCGATGACATTTCTGAGACTTCAAGGTATATCAGCCGCCGAACGCAGACCTCAGAGTTCCCCTCTATTCTTCCCTTTGTCAAACACTTTATGTATTTTTTTTATTAGACTCTGGTGTATAGAGATACTATTTTCTTTCTGTAGCTTGTGACTTACGATGTTCCGGCGTTCGGAAAAATTGTGTGTATCTAGATTATTGGTCAATGTACATACCGAGTGGCATTGTTACCAGTTATCTAGTTATCTTTTGATGTTAGTAGTTATGTGTTTTCTATCATTTTTGTTGTTTTCAACAAATTTTTAGGCTTACCTAGTCGTAGAGACTCTGTGTCGTCACAACGTGTTGTGAGGGAGAGTTGGGTCGTGATGAACTCAGAAAATCTCACCTCATAGTCGGTCACCAACATCTGGCCCTGCTAAAGCTACTCGAATTGAAACTGCAACTCTTCCCTTTAAGAAGGTGGAATATACCTGTCCAAGAGAGAAGTTTGAACTGATCCCGATTCATGGGAGGAGAACCTGCTGGTCTGTCAAGAAGATAAGACTGCCACCATCTACGGACCCTGCCCTTCAACTGAAAGGTGGTAAAGTCCACCCCGTAGGACTCCAATATCCTCATGTTGTGCAGTTTGTCACTGCACCGATCAATAAAGTCCTGGGGGTCCTCATGTCTCTCACCTCCAAAGGCAAGAGGATGAAGCTTGGTCCATCTGTCCAATAGCTTCTGCAGATCTCCGGTCGTAATTGGTCCGGGCTTAACTATAACTGCTGCAACTGACTAAGCTCCGCCCAAGGGTAGTGCGTCGGGGTTCTGAAATACGGTAGTTGCATGCGCTGGAGCCTGAGCGGCATAGGTATGTTCTCCCTCTCCCGCCTGAGATGTGGTTGGGTCTGCTGGAAATAAACCAGCTTGAGTCATAAAATCCATGAACCGCGACATGCGGCCCATGACCTCCTGGAATCCCGGTGCGGACATAAAATCCACCGGGGTTGGCCCTGCTGCAGGAACCTTGCCCTGCTCCTCAATAGTAGGATCCTCCACTGGATCCACTGGTGGCATAGTTGGAGAAACTCTAGGACGTCCTCGTCCCCTACCATGGGCTAGAGTCATCCCTCGACCTCTACCTCGGCCTCTATCAATAGGGGGAGCATCTCCTCCATGGTTCGAAACATCCGCTGCACGCATTCTCACCATCTATGAGAGAATAAGAGAAAGATACTTAGTACCACATCAACTGCACAATAGGATATGAATAAAGAGTAGTTTCCTAACACCTTATAGCCTCTCGAAGATAAGTACGGACGTCATTGCACCGATCCTCAAGACTCTATTAGGCATGTTCATAACTTGTGAGACCTAGGTGAACCTAGTGCTCTGAGTGTGTCACGACCCAGTTCTCTTATAGGCCGTGATGGCGCCCAGCGCCGCCGCTAGGCAAGACAACAGTGAACTAACCATGTGATTTCCTTTTTTTAATAATTTCCAAGTATTTAAATTCCATTAGTTTAAAAAATAAGAAGAATCAAATTTAAATAAATAAAATGAAACCAGTTGAGTGCAATCATAACAATAGTAATAATCCAAAACCATAAAATTTGCTAGTGTGTGTGCCAAGACCTGGTGTCACAAGTGTATGAGCACCAGTACAAAACTTCTAAATAAGCATGGGTTATATAGATGATAATAATAATAATAACTCATTAACAAGCATGAAGTAAATAATCCTTTGAAACATGGAAATTCCCAAATTAATTCATTCATATATGATTTCAACTTCTCAAGACATGAAATGATATCAAATATATAATTAAACTCCGAGTATTATCACACATGATTATGCTGAGGTCGTACTGCCTGATCCAGAATAATATGTACATTGACGAGGGTCGAGCGGCACGAACCATAAATGCATATGTCTACTACCGAGGCGTTCAACCCGTTCCACAAGAAGAAAGGATACTTTATAAACATTTGACTTAAACGTTATTAAAGGATAATACACAATGTAATACAAATTCCAATCACAGTCTTTCAAAATTCCTCTAACAAGTTCTAATATAATTTACGCACTTTAATTAACAAGTAAGATGCAAACATTTCAAGTAATTCATGATTTGGGTCCTAAAACTACCCGGACATAAGCATAATTAGTAGCTACACAAGGACTCTCGTCGCCTTGTATGTACGTAACCTCCACAATTAGAAGCAAACATTAATTTAAATCGCCTATAGGGTAAATTCCCTCTTCAAGGTTAGACAAGAGACTTTCCTCGTCCCAAACCTCACTTTCCGGCCTCAAATTCACTCTAAAGCCTCAACTCGGTTCCGGACAATATGAAACTAGTCAAATGTTATATAAATCAATCAATATATGTTCATAAGTTTATATTCTAACTATTAGAGTGATTACCCAACCGCAATTGAAGGATTCCTAAAATTTATCCCTAGGCCCACGTGCCCGGATTTCAAAATATTTTGAAGAAAGTTGTTACCCATAACCTCACGAACTCAAATATATAATTTTCACTCAATTCCATAACCATTTCGTGGTTAAACCCCATTTTTATCAAAACCTAGATTTTTCATCTAAACCCATAATTTTCACAAATTTACATGTTAAAGTCTACCCATAATCTATGTATTTAACTTACATTAGATAGAATTTACTTACCTCCAAGTTGTTTGGTGACTATCCCTCTCTAGAAGCTCAAACATCGCCAAAAAAGTGAGAGAAATGGGCTAGAAATGGCTTAAGTCCTGTAATAAATGACGCTTACCGCCTCCAAGACTTCCGCTTCTGCGGATCCTTGGCTGCATATTTAGAAAGGGCCTCACATATGTGGTCCTCCCCTCAGCTGGCTCCCTCACTTCTGCGACTAGCGGCTTGCTTCTGCGGTGAGCACATCGCACCTGCGCCTTCCCCCGCTTAAGCGATCCTCTGCTTCGCACCTGCGCCTCCGCAGGTGCGGTCCTTCACCCGCTTCTGCGATTCCTGGGCTGCCTTTGCTGGGGTGCTTCTGCGATTGCTGGCTCGCTTCTGCGAGCTCGCACCTAGGGGCTGGTCTTCCGCAGGTGTGATTGCACCAGAATCTGGATGCTTCAGCCATCTCCTCTAAGTCCAAAATGCCTCATCCAGCCCTCGCCCAAACATTCCAACAAGTTTGAAATAAAAAATGGACTCGCTTGCACCCTCATAATGCATAAAACAACATCAAAACTAAGAATCACACCCCAAACCAAATTGAATCAACTTAAGCACTTCAAGTTCTTCAAACTTACTCTGAACATGCCGAAACATACTTAAACTACTCAAAATGAGACCAAATTTTGCGTGCAAGTCTTAAATTACCATACGGAACTATTCCCAGGCTCAAAATCCTAAACGGACCTCGATAACACAAAAACATACTCCAAACCAAATTTAAAGAACTTTAAAACCTTCAAGGTGCCAACTATCAATATTAAGCGTTGAAACGCTCCCGGGTCATCCAAAACCTAATCCGAATATACGCCCAAGTCCAAAATCAACATATGAACCTATTGGGACCATCAAATCCCATTTCTGAGGTTGTTTACTCAAAATGTTGATCAAAGTCAAACTTAGCCCGTTTAGCCAACCTTAAGGAACCAAGTATTCTGATTTCAACCCGAAGCCTTAAAAATCCCGAACTAACCATCTCCGCAAGTCATGAAATGGTAAAACCACATACGGGGAGTCTTATTTAGGGCAACAGGAACCCAAAAAGCAAAATGACCGGTTGGGTCGTTATAGATTGAGTGTGATGAGTGAGAATTGAGACAATGCTGAGTGATTGAGTGTGATGATTTAGAATTGATACTTTTACTTAGTTTAGATTAATTCCGTATATTTTAAATTTCAAGATGTTGATATGTTTGAGTTGTCGGCTTACCTGCTATCATGATAGGCGCCATCAAGGCACTTGTGATTTTGGGTCGCGACACAAAACTACATGAGGCTTAATCCTCATTATTCCCGAGGTATGTAATCAATTCAAAGCCAGAATTCGGGCCCAATATCTCCAAAATTTTCCCAAAAAATCTTCCTAGATTCTTCCTCAACTCAAATTCACAATCTTCATGACACTCCTGCAATACATGCCTAAATTCGGGACAAAATTAGCTTTGGCTCAATTTGTTTGCCCGAAAACTCTTTCATCGTCTCCGGTCAAAGAGGGACAGCTGGTGACAACCAATTTTGATCCTCCCTTTTAAAATTAATTTATTTATACTTAATAATTTACAATAAATATTTTTAAAGTGTTTTCTAGTAACAAATACTTATTTTTTAGAAACTAATTAAGTATTTGTAACTAATTAAGTATTAGATTTTAAAACGGATTGCGTAGTATTAACAATATAATTACTATTTTAAAGATCATTAAACTAATTATTATGTATGCATTATGTAGGTTCTATAATTAACTTAATGAATTGCTTTTTAATTTCTAGTTAATTATGTGAAATTCGAAATTAGTGTTGAAATTTTGGAAAACAAAGTGTTTTATAAATAGTTAATTAAAATAATTAGTAGTATATATAATACTCGAAATGTTTTCTAGGTATATTACAAATTAAGTGGATACCTGTCAATGGGATCCTATAACCATAAGAAGAACACATACAAGTTTTTCGCATCTTATTTTTGCAGACAACTTAACCTTAATGGCAGAGGCTAATGAGAAATCATGACATGCCATAAAATTAGGATTAGATACTTTTTGTTCCCTCAGTGGCCAAAGTATCAACCATGCTAAATCAAAAATACTGTTCTCCCATAACTGCAATACCACAACCATTAATTCAATTACAAACACATTAGGTTTTAAAAAAGGTAAAAGTTTTGGGAATTACTTAGGGTTTCCAATCCTAAATAAAAATCCAAGGCCAGCGGACTATAACTTTATCATTGATAAAATGAAAATAAGATTGGCTACTTGGAAGTTGAGATTCATCAATATGGCGGGTAAACGACTCTAGCTCACTCCTGTCTAAACTCTATCCCTAACTACTATATGAAGTACACCCTTCTCCCGAATAAAACTTGTAACAAAATTGATAAAATCCAAAGATACTTTATTTGGGTTCGAGTGAGATTAAAAAGAAACTGCACCTAATTAGTTGGTCAAATATTTACAAACCAAAATCATCAGGGGGTTGGGACTGCACAGTGCACACTCAAAAAACTTGACTAACCTAGTTAGTTTAGCCTGGAGACTCCTCACCCATGCCACCACTCATTGGCAAAAATGATTATCACTAAATACGGAGGAGGATGCACCAAACTAACCAAACATTCATTTGGAATGCTATTAGGAAAGGTTGGGAGGTATGTTCCAAGGGGATCATTTGGTCACCTCATCTAAACTCAAACATTAATATATGGGACCTCAAATGGATCCCAAATTCACAAAACCTAAGAAGTTTAGTACATGGTCCTCTATCACCCACCCAATACAACCTAAAAATAAAAGATATCTATTTAGACAATAATTGGGATCTCTCAAAATTTTCCATGCACGTGCCAAATGAAATTCATCAAAATATTCTTAAGGCAAAAATTCGTAAAAAAGGCCCATAAATGACATCCCCATTTGGTCCCTATGTCCAAAAGTTCTTTTTACTACCAAAAGTTGTTACTCCTTAATTGAATCACAATCACAGCCGCGTGAAGAGTTTAACTGGATTTGGTCACTATCTTGTCGCAATAAAATTAATTTTTTTATGTGGAAATACCTCTATAATAGGTTGCCATGCAGAAATACCTTTCTCGGATCGGGATCAACATAGATCCCCACTGCCCAATATGCAACATGAAAATAGTGGAATCTATTACTCACATATTACTGGAATGCATAGCGACCAAACCCTTTTGGAACAACATGGGTGGGGTGACCATAAGCGAGCACTATGGCGAACATTGGCTTATACAACTTAGGAACATGTCCGTCATCATAAACCATAACATGATCAATTGGAATTACTTCCTACCCTTTGCCTTGTGGGGGATTTGGATCAATAGAAACAACAATAACCAAAATAATGCATCCAAACCCATAAATATTAATTATACCTTTCAACAAGCTTTAGAATACAGGTTACTAACAGATCATAACCCATTGCCTATTGAAAAGGTCCAACTCAAAGTTCGTTGGCTAAAAACACCTAAAGGGTGGTACAAGGTGAACTTGGATGCAAGTTACACCAAAGACAAAAGCAGTGTTGGAGGAGTTCTATACAATGCAGAAGGCCACTGGATTGTAGGCTTCACAAAGCTCACAAATTCTAAGGGATCTTTGGAAGCAGAATTAAAAGCAATCAAAGAAGGGTTAAAAATAACTCATGAATGGAATTTGTTCCCACTCTAGATAGAGACAGATTGTGTTGACGCAATACAAGCAATTCACAATGGTAATAAACATTTTGATGGTCTTGTAAAATTCTGCAGGTGGTTAATGCACCAAGGGAAGGTGACCCTCCTCAGGCATAGCTTTAGAAAAGGCAACAGGATAGCACACTCCATGGCCAAGCTAGGAAGTACTAGAAGAAGCAAAGAAAAAGCAGTTTTTGTATTACCACCAAGCAATATCGAAAATTATGTAATAGTGGATAAAGACAATCCTTTGATTTTTATTAAAAACTTATCTATGGATGATTGCAACTCCTTAGCAAGATTAGGTAATTAGTGTGCCCTAAGTGGTATAAACTTAGGTTGTGATATAACAAACCCTATTTAAGTCTTTAATATATATTTCCTGTTTGCTCAAAAAAAAATTCTCAAATCAAAGACAAAATGGCCATTTCTTAAATTATTTTGGCCCAATTAGCAAGCCCAGTTCAAAATATACCCAACCCAAACACCCATCTCTTCCCTGTTGGTGATCCAAGCCACTCTCTTTGCACCAATCAGCTCGCGCCACGTTACCTCTCTGTAACACACACAAGAAACACAATGCATCTGAGTCGTTGATCCATATAAACAACGACTCACATTTATTCTCTGATTTTCCTTTTGATTTTAATACCTGCCCCCAGAGATCTAATCTCAACCGTCCAAATCTCCATCATCCAACGACCACCAAAATCTCCCCATAAATCCCTAATTAACCAAATTATCAGGATCTTTGATCTCAAAGATCAAAGTTCCAAGTTCTATCTCTCACCATTTAACCTAGAGACTAACTCCCATTTCCCCCAAAACCCTATTCATTTCCCACCCAGCTCTGCCGCCTTCATTTCCCCTCCCTCTCTCTTTTTTCTCATCCATTCAAGCCCATCAGTCATGAAAACCTTGCACAAATCAGTGCAAGGTCACATGAGCTTCACCAAATCATCCTTCTTATATACTTTCATCTCCCGAATTCTGCTAATTTCCCATTTTGCTCTCCAAATTTGAGAGATTAGACACGACCAATAAGGTCGAAATGCCATTTTTCTTTCTTTCAAATCAAACTAACATATACGTCTCTTTGTCCCTAGGAGATGAAGCCAGTGAGTCCCGTTTCCATTCTCGTCGATTGAATTCAAAACCCCCTGTCACACCTCCTTTTTCCGACAAGAGTTGAAAATGGGAGTTTTTTCCAATTTAAGTGACATTATGCGGATTTGAGATTTATTTATTAGTTTCAGAGTCGCCACCCGGATTTTTTACGGTGTTCCGGGACACCATTTATTTATTGAAATCCCAAACCGAGGAAACTTTGACTCTGTTTAAAATGTCTGCGACCAGAAATCCGAGTAAGGAATTCTGTTAACCCGGGAGAAGGTGTTAGGCACTCCCGAATTCCGTGGTTCTAGCACGGTCGCTTAACTATTATTATTTGGCCTAAATTGTCTGATTATTTACATATTTTTTGCCTATTGTGCTTTTAGCCTTTTTCACTTTTTAGCCGCTTTTAATATTTATGGACTTATCTTGAAAACAAGTCACGATGGTGTGCACTTGTCATTTTTAGACACATTATAATTACGCCACATGAAATGCACCCGTAATTACAACATGTGATTTTTATTATAATTTGAAGTTGAAGACGGGGACATGAGTTGTCGCTCCCGAGTGTTGGTTAGGTAGCTTTGGTATAATATTTGATTTTTTATCAAAATTTCGAACTAAAGGTATTCATTCTACCTAGAAGATCTCCTAAAACGATATTCATTGCTCTAAGAGCACATCTTATGGGATATTGCCTCATCTAGCCCCGTTTTATCACATTAGGCCATCCTAAGTCAACTCTCCTTGTGAGAGGACTACTAGTTCTGAAAAAGAATGTGTTTTTAGCCAACGATGGCAAATATGGGAATCAGAATGTCCCTTGTTCGTTCAGATATATACACTTATGAAATTCAGATATCTAAATATGTTACTTATTAAGTCTGATACGAATGGGCAAGATGAAATCACTCTACTTCTTCCAGAATTTCATGATTTCTAACAAAGATCATGCCACAGGCGGTTTTATTAATTTTGAAACAGTAATTCTTATCAATTCTAAACAACCTAATCTCACACATCTAAAGGTTTAAAGTTCAACATATGTATACATTGATTTTTTGCAAATTTATGAGACACAAGACAAACTGAAGATAATCTACAGATTCTATTCATGTTGAAACTCTGCTGAATTTGAAATAACTATTTTTCCCAAAATCCAAACGGGGTGTTCATACAGATTTTACATACGTTCTTTTGTCTAATATCATTGCAGAACAGAAAAAATGTAAACTCGAAATTTCAGGAACATGAATAAGACTGAAATTAAGCGTACAGTCCAGTCTTAAATTACATTACAATGAAAAGCTAAAGAAATACAGGGGGATTATAACTTGACTGCCTCTATACCCTTTCCAGAATGAAAGAAACTAGGAAAATAAGATTCTAACTAATTTGCTGACTCGAAACACTCTTGAGGCCTTACGTTTGAGCCTTCTCTTTGTAATCTGTAGAACACCCCCAATATAATTTAGGTGTTGTGCAAACACCAAAACCAAACTGACCATGAAGAGGTCAGTTTTAATCCTGATATTGCGTGTGTTTAAACCATACTATCTGGCAGAATTATTTATGCACTTTCTCAGTGAATATGATCATAAAAGGATCAACTCAACTCCGGAATGTCATTTTCATACTTTGGACCTTCAGTCCATATTAATTCCTTGACTTGGTTATGCAGGCATTTTAAGAGGATAAATCTGATCATAATAAAGGATTCAGATTCTTTCCTCTAAGGAGCCTTTGATTATCCACTTTATATCCGTAAAGGGTAATTTTCAGCACCCTAGGCTACTGTTTAGGCACTACCTAGGGGTGAATTTGACTATTAAAGAGTCAAATCCATCTACCCAAGTGCTAAAACTAACATAATTCTAAACTCTATAGGAACTTTGCTTATCTAGGCATTTTTAGAGGATGAATCTGACCATCCAAGGGTTCAGATTCTCACTCTAATGGCCTTCTCAACTACATACTTTATACCCCTTTTGAAGGGTAAACTTCAGCCAACATACTAACATTTGTGCACTTATCATGGGGTGAGTTTGATTATCAACAAATCAAATTCATCTACCCTAGTGCTGATGCTAACATAATTCCAAACTATACAGGGACTTTGATAATTTAGGCATTTTTGGAGAATGAATCTGGACATTTAAAGAGTCCAGATTCCTTATTCCAAAGCCCTTTTTGATCACCTATTTTATACCCTTAAGAGGGTGACTTTCAGCAACTAAACTATTGTTTAAGCACCTGATATGGGGTGAATTTGACCATTATAGAGGGTCAAATTCATCTACCCTAGTGCTGTTTCATAACAGTATCTAGATATCTAAAACCTGGAATAAACCAGTATTTCAGCATCTTTGTAGGATGAACTTAACCATGAGAGGTTAAGTTCATTACCCTTTGATGCTATTTTACAACATAAATATTGATTGCACAGACATATAACAGGCAGTTTTAAGAGGAAACAAACTTATGTAAAATTCAGAGATTAGAATCTAAACAAACATAATGTGTTACTCCATATATATGCACATAAGTTTAACAGAAATAAGTTTAAGCAAATAAAAATGCAGATTTATGGGGGAAAGACAACGGATTTCAGATCTTCATATTTCATATATAAAGAAAAACTCAGTTTTACAAACCTTTAAGAGTAGGATAACAACAGAAAGCCCTGACCAAATAAAGGTCAGGCAGATAGAAATCAGCAAAAAAAGGAAGAGAAACCCAGCAGCAACAAACAGCAACCCCAAAGAAAACCAAACAGTCCAGCAAGAATACACCCAGAAATCTTGGGTATGAATGTTTGAAAGAAAACTTCCAGAAAAACAGTGCAGCAAGAATACTAAATGATTGAACCAAGGCAGCAAACAAAACCAAGTTCTTTAGGAAAGAAAACCACAGCTATAAGCCAACTTAAGTTCAGATTGTTTCCTCCCCTACTGCAAATCCTTTTTGTTTCTGTTTTTTCAAGTCTTTTAGTTAGTCAAAGTTTGTATTTTCCAGTCCAAAAGGTTCAAAGAAGGGTCTGAAAAATCCTCTTTTCTAGTGGTAAAGAGTGTGTGTATATATAGGG